>JBBEEM010000101.1:0-29285 GCA_037305995.1 Sclerodermus sp. 'alternatusi'
TGAGGAATCGAAACACCTCCCACCACGTTCTCCTTTGCCCCCGCCAGACAACCTATAGCTAAAGAAAAAGAAAAGGAAACCTTCGGCCGTGCTTTTGAGAGAGATATCATGGTATAGTGTATTGCCATATACTGGCCTATACTTCATATATTTAGACCAGCATCGCGCTTCTCCTACCGCCCCACCAACAAGCATTTGACGTCACGTATGAGTGAGAGGGCAAATTTGTCCAGCCTGGTAAATGCTATACTCTATGTCGAGGAGGGACACCATCCGTGCCGGTTGGTGTACACCCGCTAGCCTGTGCCGCGCGTCGAGCTGGACTTTCGCACGATAATCCGCCTGAGTCGGTAAAGCAGAGACAGCTCAGCCAGCGGCAACAACTAGCCTCATGTTACTAAAAAGGCCGTCTAAAATATCCAGGAGCTTTTCGGCAACACGGGCGGACATTACCTTTGGGAATGAGGGCCTAGTCCCGAGCTTTACTGCCGCTGCAAAGACATGTGACAGAGACAGGCGATTTCCTGCCTGCCTCTAGTCACCTGGATGTGTGTTGCGACTCTCACACATCGCGTTTGGGGAAACCATTATTGGACACGGGTGTATGCATTTCTACACAGGCTGTCGGACCAATAGCTGAGGAACGGTGATAAGAAGGAGACACAACATCGTCGGAACACAGATACCATTAGAGTAGCAGTATTTAAGAATCTCCAGATGAGAACAATTGTTAATGGCATACTTCTCTCTAATAATATACAAATAGCAATATTAATTAGCAACAGAAATATTAATAAAAGTATTAAAACACGAATGAATGTACCCTTTTAAATTAACTTACCACTTTTAACTAAAAAGTTCTTCTTGTTAGCTCAATTCAAAAGATTTTGGTCCTTTCTTTTCTGTCACTCGTCATTACTGGTATCCCATTAGAGTAGCAGCATTCGAGTATCTCCAGATGGAAACAACAGCTAATGACATACATCTCCTTAAGAAAATAGAAATAAGAATATTCATTAGAATAGTAATAGAATTTTTGAAATGACGGATGACATATGCCAAATTATAAGACACATTTGTTTCAAGGTAAAACGAAAAACTTTTCAGCTAAAAGCCGTAAGTTAATTTTAATGAATGTCATTCATTCATGTTTTAATACTTTTATTAATATTGCATTTGTTAATTAATATTTTTCTTTCTATATTTTTAGATAGAAGTATGCTATTAACTATTATTGTGATCTGGAGATTCTTGAATGCTGCTACTCTAATGGGATACCAGTAATGACGTGTGACAGAAAGGAAAGGGTAAAAATCTTTTGCAATGAGGAAACACGAAGGACTTTTTAGTTAACAGTGGTAAGTTAATTTTAAAGCGTACAATTCATTTATGTTTTAATACTTTTATTAATATTGCAGTTGTTAATTAATATTTTTCTTTCTATATTTTTAGATAGAAGTATGCTATTAACTATTATTGTCATCTGGAGATTCTTGAATGCTGCTACTCTAATGGGATACCAGTAATGACGTGTGACAGAAAGGAAAGGGTAAAAATCTTTTGCAATGAGGAAACACGAAGGACTTTTTAGTTAACAGTGGTAAGTTAATTTTAAAGCGTACAATTCATTTATGTTTTAATACTTTTATTAATATTGCAGTTGTTAATTAATATTTTTCTTTCTATATTTTTAGATAGAAGTATGCTATTAACTATTATTGTCATCTGGAGATTCTTGAATGCTGCTACTCTAATGGGATACCAGTAATGGCGAGTGACAGAAAGGAAAGGGTAAAAATCTTTTGCAAGGAGGAAACACGAAGGACTTTTTATTTAAAAGTGGTAAGTTAATTTTAAAGCGTACAATTCATTTATGTTTTAATACTTTTATTAATATTGCATTTGTTAATTAATATTTTTCTTTCTATATTTTTAGATAGAAGTATGCTATTAACTATTATTGGCATCTGGAGATTCTTGAATGCTGCTACTCTAATGGGATACCAGTAATGACGTGTGACAGAAAGGAAAGGGTAAAAATCTTTTGCAATGAGGAAACACGAAGGACTTTTTAGTTAACAGTGGTAAGTTAATTTTAAAGCGTACAATTCATTTATGTTTTAATACTTTTATTAATATTGCAGTTGTTAATTAATATTGTTCTTTCTATATTTTTAGATAGAAGTATGCTATTAACTATTATTGTCATCTGGAGATTCTTGAATGCTGCTACTCTAATGGGATACCAGTAATGACGTGTGACAGAAAGGAAAGGGTAAAAATCTTTTGCAATGAGGAAACTCGAAGGACTTTTTAGTTAACAGTGGTAAGTTAATTTTAAAGCGTACAATTCATTTATGTTTTAATACTTTTATTAATATTGCAGTTGTTAATTAATATTTTTCTTTCTATATTTTTAGATAGAAGTATGCTATTAACTATTATTGTGATCTGGAGATTCTTGAATGCTGCTACTCTAATGGGATACCAGTAATGACGAGTGACAGAAAGGAAAGGGTAAAAATCTTTTGCAATGAGGAAACACGAAGGACTTTTTAGTTAAAAGTGGTAAGTTAATTTTAAAGCGTACAATTCATTTATGTTTTAATACTTTTATTAATATTGCATTTGTTAATTAATATTTTTCTTTCTATATTTTTAGATAGAAGTATGCTATTAACTATTATTGTCATCTGGAGATTCTTGAATGCTGCTACTCTAATGGGATACCAGTAATGACGAGTGACAGAAAGGAAAGGGTAAAAATCTTTTGCAATGAGGAAACACGAAGGACTTTTTAGTTAAAAGTGGTAAGTTAATTTTAAAGCTTACAATTCATTTATGTTTTAATACTTTTATTAATATTGCATTTGTTAATTAATATTTTTCTTTCTATATTTTTAGATAGAAGTATGCTATTAACTATTATTGTCATCTGGAGATTCTTGAATGCTGCTACTCTAATGGGATACCAGTAATGACGTGTGACAGAAAGGAAAGGGTAAAAATCTTTTGCAATGAGGAAACACGAAGGACTTTTTAGTTAACAGTGGTAAGTTAATTTTAAAGCGTACAATTCATTTATGTTTTAATACTTTTATTAATATTGCAGTTGTTAATTAATATTTTTCTTTCTATATTTTTAGATAGAAGTATGCTATTAACTATTATTGTCATCTGGAGATTCTTGAATGCTGCTACTCTAATGGGATACCAGTAATGACGTGTGACAGAAAGGAAAGGGTAAAAATCTTTTGCAATGAGGAAACACGAAGGACTTTTTAGTTAACAGTGGTAAGTTAATTTTAAAGCGTACAATTCATTTATGTTTTAATACTTTTATTAATATTGCAGTTGTTAATTAATATTTTTCTTTCTATATTTTTAGATAGAAGTATGCTATTAACTATTATTGTCATCTGGAGATTCTTGAATGCTGCTACTCTAATGGGATACCAGTAATGACGAGTGACAGAAAGGAAAGGGTAAAAATCTTTTGCAATGAGGTAACACGAAGGAGTTTTTAGTTAAAAGTGGTAAGTTAATTTTAAAGCGTACAATTCATTTATGTTTTAATACTTTTATTAATATTGCAGTTGTTAATTAATATTTTTCTTTCTATATTTTTAGATAGAAGTATGCTATTAACTATTATTGTCATCTGGAGATTCTTGAATGCTGCTACTCTAATGGGATACCAGTAATGACGTGTGACAGAAAGGAAAGGGTAAAAATCTTTTGCAATGAGGAAACACGAAGGACTTTTTAGTTAACAGTGGTAAGTTAATTTTAAAGCGTACAATTCATTTATGTTTTAATACTTTTATTAATATTGCAGTTGTTAATTAATATTTTTCTTTCTATATTTTTAGATAGAAGTATGCTATTAACTATTATTGTCATCTGGAGATTCTTGAATGCTGCTACTCTAATGGGATACCAGTAATGACGAGTGACAGAAAGGAAAGGGTAAAAATCTTTTGCAATGAGGAAACACGAAGGACTTTTTAGTTAAAAGTGGTAAGTTAATTTTAAAGCTTACAATTCATTTATGTTTTAATACTTTTATTAATATTGCATTTGTTAATTAATATTTTTCTTTCTATATTTTTAGATAGAAGTATGCTATTAACTATTATTGTCATCTGGAGATTCTTGAATGCTGCTACTCTAATGGGATACCAGTAATGACGTGTGACAGAAAGGAAAGGGTAAAAATCTTTTGCAATGAGGAAACACGAAGGACTTTTTAGTTAACAGTGGTAAGTTAATTTTAAAGCGTACAATTCATTTATGTTTTAATACTTTTATTAATATTGCATTTGTTAATTAATATTTTTCTTTCTATATTTTTAGATAGAAGTATGCTATTAACTATTATTGTCATCTGGAGATTCTTGAATGCTGCTACTCTAATGGGATACCAGTAATGACGTGTGACAGAAAGGAAAGGGTAAAAATCTTTTGCAATGAGGAAACTCGAAGGACTTTTTAGTTAACAGTGGTAAGTTAATTTTAAAGCGTACAATTCATTTATGTTTTAATACTTTTATTAATATTGCAGTTGTTAATTAATATTTTTCTTTCTATATTTTTAGATAGAAGTATGCTATTAACTATTATTGTCATGTGGAGATTCTTGAATGCTTGAATGAGCAAGCTTTCATTAAACTTTTTATGTCTTCTTCATTCAAGTAATTAACTATTTGTTCAGTACAATCATACGGTAATTGAGCAGTGTTATTAAAAAGACAATGGAAAATTTAATTGCCTTTGTCATGTAACTCTTTCCTAAACATAGCCTGGGTGAATTTACTTTTTATCATTCCAGCATATACTGGAAACTTTGTTTTATAGCTTTCTGATTTTAAAACCTTTACTATATTTTTATTCTTCACATATGTTAATATTGAATTTGTGTTTTTTACTAAGAAATCGTAAAATGAAATCTTATCATTGATCTTCTCACACCTCATCTTTGCAATCTCTTTTCTACATAGAAGCTTAAACTCCCTCATATTTTTAATTCTCATTAATTTTAATAGTTTTCGGTCTACAGGTAAATTTGCGATTTTCATTTTAATTACGTGGCTGTTAAGAACTACAGCAATTTCGTCATTCAAATAAGAATAAAAATCAAGATCGTGATCATCCGAGTTATCAATAAAGTTATAATAATCATCATCAATATCGCTATCAACATTATTATAATCATCCAAGTTGAAATCATCATCATCATTATCAGAATCGTCATCGATATTATAATTATCACTATCAGAATCAGAATCATCACCATCACTATCACCATCATCATCATCACCAGAATCGTTATCAAAGTTATAATCATCACTATCACAATCATCATCATCAGTGTCAGGGTAGAGTTGATTAATCAAAAAAAATTGTTTATTCTCAAAGGAGGGGCAAGAAGTGTTTTATCGTGTGAACTTATAATGTTTCAATAAGAGCCATAATTCAGAGGAGTCGTAAACGCATATTCATGTATTTTTTCAGCTGCGATGTAAAGTGCTGTTCTACCATAATCATCTATAGAGTTAATATCAGCACCAAATTTTAAGAGAATCTCAGTAATTTCCCGAGAGCCTTTCTTAGCAGCCAAGTGTAGTGATGAGATGCCATTTCTTATTTTATAGTTAACATTTGCATTATATTCAAGAAGAATTTCCACAATTTCTGTATATCCTTTTAGAATTGCTACATGAAGTGCTGTCACACCATCTTCAGTCACAGCATTCACATTAGCGCCTTTACTTAGAAGTAGATTAGCAATTTCTGCCTTAACATTTATATTATGATCTTGAATAGACGGATGTCTGAAAAAATCGTTCGTTTCAGTTAAAACAGTAAAATGTAATGCTGTCCTTCCAAATTCATCGATAGCATTAATATCGGTATCATATTGCAAAAGAGCTTTACCGATTTCTAGGTAAGTTAGAAAGAGACAGATAGATAGTTGAAGCGAGACAGAGTGGCGCCCCCACACTCCAACTATTGGATCTCTTTCTAACTAATGGTATCTTTATTGTTGAATATCTGAAAAATGAAGCTTCAAATAAAAAAATGCCAACAAAAAAAAAAGTTATTAGAATTACGTCAGGAACCACCTCTCAAGAAATGTCTCCTTTTTCCGGAAACCCTGTATATATACGTGTGTATGTGTTTATATATATATATATATCAGTAGTTTCAATACTTTTCCGCTAGATGGCTACGAAGGCAAAATTTCTCGAAAATGAAATGTTTCTCCGAAAAAGTTATATACCTGCTTTTCAGGGACAGCCACTCATTAGTATTCTCACAAACCTAGAGGATTAGAAGGAAACATCATATTGTGCATGTGCAAGAAAGAGTCCTTTCTTCCAAGACCGACCTGCCGCAGACTGCTATATAAATCGGATACAAATATTTTGAGTTTCAGTAAAGTACCAGAGTGAAGTTGAGGAAAGAAGTTAAAAGTTTTGGTGTTTATGCTACTTCATAAAACTCCACATCATACTTTGGAAGTTTATGCACAGACACTAGTGGGTTCTATTAAATATTTTTATTGCATTTTAAAGGAAAGTGTACGTAAGCATTTACATTATTGTGCAAGATAATAAAAATATTATATTTAAATTAGTGTGTGTGACTTATATTGAATACTATAAAAAATAGTATATTATTTATCTAACAACTATTATATCATTTGAAATCTGCAATTGTTACCCATTATCAGCAATCATGTCACGTAATCAGACTATAACAGAGAGAATACTTCTTGCTGTTATCGAAGGAAAATTAGAAATAGTAAAAATGTTAATCAATTCTAATGGACTGCCTTATTCAGAAGCATGGTTAGATGAACATATTTTACTTTGTAATGCTCTTAAGAAGAAAAATGAAAATGTTGCTGAACTGCTTTCAGTAAGCAGTTCTAAAGTTGTCAATATTTCCGAGTTATTACATGTTGCTATTGCAAGAGGTTATTCGAACATTACCGAAAACTTACTAAAGTATGGAGGTGATGTTAATTTGTTACATAACTTAAAATCTACGTATGGTTTTACACCTTTACATACTGCAGTCGAAAATCAACGAGAAGAAGTAGCTAAATTATTGATAAGTTATGGAGCTGATATAAATTCTCAAGATAATATAGGGAAAACTCCAATATTTTATGCTACTGAGAATGCTGATTTAAAGATTACCAACCTACTTTTAACTAATCGAGCTTATGTAAAAGAATATCCTGAACTATTGCGCAATGCTGTTAAGAATGATTACATAGAAATCGTTAAAGCTCTTTTGCATTATGATACTGATATTAATGCTATCGATGAATATGGGAGGACAGCATTGCATTTTACTGTTTTAACTGAAACAGACGATTTTTTCAAACACCTTTCTATTGAAGATCATGATATTAATGTTAAAACAGAAATTGCTAATCTACTTCTAAGTAAGGGCGCCAATGTGGATGCTGTGACAGAGGATGGTGTAACAGCACTTCATGTGGCAATTCTAAAAGGATATACAGAAATTGTGGAAATTCTACTTGAATATAATGCAAATGTTAACTATAGAATAAGAAACGACATCTCACCCCAACACTTGGCTGCTAAGAAAGGCTCTCGGGAAATTACTGAGATTCTCTTAAAATTTGGTGCTGATATTAACTCTATAGATGATTATGGTAGAACAGCACTTTACATCGCAGCTGAAAAAATACATGAATATGCGTTTACGACTCCTCTGAATTATGGCTCTTATTGAAACATTATAAGTTCACACGATAAAACACTTCTTGCCCCTCCTTTGAGAATAAACAATTTTTTTTGATTAATCAACTCTACCCTGACACTGATGATGATGATTGTGATAGTGATGATTATAACTTTGATAACGATTCTGGTGATGATGATGATGGTATTAGTGATGGTGATGATTCTGATTCTGATAGTGATAATTATAATATCGATGACGATTCTGATAATGATGATGATGATTTCAACTTGGATGATTATAATAATGTTGATAGCGATATTGATGATGATTATTATAACTTTATTGATAACTCGGATGATCACGATCTTGATTTTTATTCTTATTTGAATGACGAAATTGCTGTAGTTCTTAACAGCCACGTAATTAAAATGAAAATCGCAAATTTACCTGTAGACCGAAAACTATTAAAATTAATGAGAATTAAAAATATGAGGGAGTTTAAGCTTCTATGTAGAAAAGAGATTGCAAAGATGAGGTGTGAGAAGATCAATGATAAGATTTCATTTTACGATTTCTTAGTAAAAAACACAAATTCAATATTAACATATGTGAAGAATAAAAATATAGTAAAGGTTTTAAAATCAGAAAGCTATAAAACAAAGTTTCCAGTATATGCTGGAATGATAAAAAGTAAATTCACCCAGGCTATGTTTAGGAAAGAATTACATGACAAAGGCAATTAAATTTTCCATTGTCTTTTTAATAACACTGCTCAATTACCGTATGATTGTACTGAACAAATAGTTAATTACTTGAATGAAGAAGACATAAAAAGTTTAATGAAAGCTTGCTCATCCTTTTAATTTTAGTCATTCAAATCAGGATACAAATTAGACTTTTTAAAATGCGTAAAGAGACATAAAAATTTTAGATTGCATTTTGAACTTCGAATATTGTTATTTGAATTTAAACTCATAATTTTTAGTTATCATGATGGTTACTTATTAGAAAATAAAAAATACTTAATTATTTTCAAAAATCTTAAAAATTATTATCTTTTTAATAACGTGCATTGAATTTAATATTAATTATTTAAATATTTTCTATGATTATATTTTCACGCCGTGACGTCTGTTACGCTGATATAGCGAAATTTTTAATGCAAACCTAAGTTTTCATGTAATATTAATATTATCTTCATAAATGAACAAAATATTATTACAAGTAGTTTGTTAATTAGTAAACTGTATTTTCATTTTTATAAATTAATCATTCTTATTTCAGAAAAATTTTTAATAATTAAAAGCATCTTTAATTTGTTCCACTTTAATGTACCTTTTTATTTATTATAATATTATTAACACAATTAAACAAAATATTAAAAATAATTGCTAATTTGTAAATGATTCATTTTTACACCTACCTACCACTTCCCATTTCTATCTTACGCATAGCAACCCACATAGGAATCTGAGGTCTTGAAGACTTCCAGAGGAAGTCTTAAATGTCTTTAGGATTATCCAAAAGTCTGCATTAAGACTGCCTATGGAAGTTTTATAGATATCCAATTTCCGCGAAAATATATTTACATTTAAGTATAATCTGAAAGTAAATTACATACAGGGTGTAACAATGATGTTAGGAGAAATATTAAGAGGTTGTAGAGGGACTGATTCTAAGACGATTTTTCATTTACCACATTTTAATCTGAAGCTTAGCTCTTGAGATATTAAATGATAAAGTTTCTATTAGTTAGACAAAGACAGATGGTGTTATCTCACTTCAACCAATTGACTGTCTCTGTCTAACTAATAGTACATTTATCATTAAATATCTCAAAAATTAAGGTTCAGATTAAAATGTGGTAAACGAAAAATCATCTTAGAATCATTCCCCCTACAACCCCTTAAAATTTCTTCTAACATCAATGTTCCACCCTGTGTATGTTATAAATAAAAAAATAAAATTAGTAAAAAGAATCGATCCTAGAACTGGAGCGACACCTTCTTCTACGTAAACCGCTCGACCAATTAGTATTATAGCATATGCTTTGTTTTTAACAGTTATTATGTAATACGAAATTAACGCGATTTTTTAACAAATGGGAAAGAGTTATAAACTGCAATTTTTCTAAACGATAAAGCTTTATGTTTACTATAATTAATTTATGTTCATTTTATTCGATAAAATACAAGGATTAAATTAGTTATAATTGTTAAATTATTTTAACTAACTTTTAAAAATTTTAAAGGCGTTTGTCAAATAGGATATCGGAGTTTTTTACTTTTCTCAATTTATCAGCACAATGTTCTTTCATTGAATTGAGTCGTGAATAAAATACGCGGCGTATCGCGCTGAAAATAAGGCGGTAAAATAGTGTTGATTAAAAGGCGGCAACTATTGAAAGTCGTTATACTCCTTATGCGGAACACACGCATACTAATAAGTCTAATATCTATATCGCATAAAGAACAGCGACTTGATTGGTCAAAATGGTGGTCTTTTTCTCTTCTTTATTCTAACAAAATTTCCACCAGCAAATCGAACCATAATTGTACGGTTTTCAACAGTGGTGAAAAAGAATGTCGTAAGTACACATTTTGAATATTTTCGAAGCAACATTTATTTATATTTATTGTTACTAAGCACGTTCCGTGTTACAAACGTGTGGTTTATAAAGACTTAACTCAGATGTGAAAATGAACGGACACATTTTTCTTATAGTGATCTCTTTATAAAATCACACATTTGTTACAAGTACTTCTTATTCGTTTTTCTAGATCGATTAAGTTATTAGTTAATAAATTTGTTCATTCTCTTTTTTATTATAGTGGTTTTTCATTAGAATTAGAATAATTTACGCGAAGCGGTGCGTGACTCGTAACAAAATTTCTTTAATAACAACAGTGTTTGTGACAATGACATGTTCAATGAATTGAAGGGCTTGCAAGAGGAAAGATTTTATTTCATCTACGATTTATCAATGTGATGATTAGTTTTCAAGATTTTCAATAATAAAGGTACCATTAGATAGAGACAATCCGTTACGTGAAGTAAGACACAGTAGTGTTTTCTCATTTCAAATAGTTGACTGTTTGTATTTAATTAATGTACTTTTACCATTGAATATCTTACAAACTAAAATTCAGATCGACAAATAGTAAATGAAAAGAAAATCACTCTTTTCATAATCCCTCAAACTTATCGGAAATTTCATAGCGACTGAAATGCTTCAATGATTAATTTCATTTTTTTTCCAGAAAACGGACTCTGAGAAATGGCCGCCGCTGCCGCCAGTTAGGGCTAAGCACCGAAACACCCTACCGGAATCCGAAAAGCCCCCCACCCCAACCCCCGATTTATGATGAAACGTTAAAAATCAAAAAATTACGTTCCTATAAAAATATAGGTAGAAAGTACTGCATTATGTCCCTTTTCGGTAGGACTTAAGAAAAAGGCAAAGAATATAAAATCGCCAATCAAAAATAAATGCTCGAGCAAGAGGGCGATAGTCAGCTCGCTGGCGTCTTAAAAGCACATGGCATCCTTGGCCAGGCGTCCAGTGTATGCATAAATGAAATGATAATTATTACTGATTTTTGACACTTGATCAAAAATCGAAAGAATCACATCGCTAGGGAAACATTCGCCGAAAGCATTCATCTTTGTTTCACTTCTATAAAACTTGGGACAAAGGCAGGAAATTTGAACTCGCTGTGAGAAGAAATTGTGCGAGCGAAAGGACTATAGTTGTCAAACTGCCATCAAGAGAGCGCTTAGCCACGTACTTTTAAGTACTGCGTTTTTCTCTCCCTTCCCCTCTATCAATATATAAAGGGTGTTACAAAACGACCGCAATTCCTTAAAGGGGGTGATTCCTGAGACCATTCTAAGAACCTTTTCCTCTTGACATTTTTTGATTTATAGCTATATTTTCCAGATATTGATTCTTACCTTTATGTCACACGTCATTATTGGTATCCCAATAGAGTAGCAGCATTCAAGAATCTCCACATGACAATAATAGTTAATAGCATACTTCTATCTAAAAATATAGAAAGAAAAATATTAATTAACAAACTGCAACATTAAAAAAAGTATTAAAACACAAATGAATTGTACTCTTTAAAATTAACTTAACACTTTTAACTAAAAAGTCCTTAGTGTTTCCTCATTGCAAAAGATTTTTACCCTTTCCTTTCTGTCACACGTCATTACTGGTATCCCATTAGAGTAGCAGCATTCAAGAATCTCCAGATGACAATAATAGTTAATAGCATACTTCTATCTAAAAATATAGAAAGAAAAATATTAATTAACAACTGCAATATTAATAAAATTATTAAAACATAAATGAATTGTACGCTTTGTAGTCGAAACATTTCCAGAAACCAAAGCCTAACGGTCGGTTCTGGGAATAAGGAGTGGGGAGCGATTTGTTTTTTTTTTTTGTATGTTCCAACGAATAGACAAAAGTGTAATTTGATCACCAGCGAGCGATCGTGGCTAAACTGACTGCTTCCGCAAGTCAGTTGGACTCTGGACACCGAATAAAGCGCATTGTCTGTTTTCTCAAATCAATATAGCTACGCCTGTTCAGAATCATTCAGTACCCATCCCGTACCACGTCCGATTGTGCATACCACAAAAACAATTTATTCCTGTATCTGGAAACTACTCAGTACCTACAAACTCAGAAGTGGGATTCAAGAAAATTTGAGAACTCTGCAAATTTTATTCCGAATCATGTCAGTCAGAGAACCCTCTACGTACACTGTCATACAGTTGAAAGAGGCGTTAAAAGTGAGAAATCTGCCTACGGCCGGGAATAAACCCGAATTGATAAATCGATTATCAGACTTTGACCCGACGATATGGGAACACTTAGAAAACGAAGTAGCGAATACGTCAGTTCAAGGCGAAGAAAATCCAACGCAAAGGGATCCGGAACCGCCAGCGTCTCCTCTTGTGGAAATCATCAGGAACGAAGGGAGTCACATCATCAGGGAACTCGATCTCGTGAAAAGAGAAAGAGATTTGCTTCAGAGAGAACTCGAATTAGTTCAAAGGGAGAGAATCATGACGTCCCCTTCGACCGATAGTGGAAGCGTGGAACGTGCGAGCTACGGTCTAGGCAGTGTTGGTTTGAAACATTTGAGTGATTTGCTGTGTGAATTTGATGGGAGCGGTGGCCTGTTTAGAAAATGGGAACAACAACTAAATTTGATCCGAAGCACCTACCGTCTGGACAGCAATACAGCAAAAATTGTTTTAATATCTAAACTGAAGGGGCAGGCTCTTAATTGGTTCCATTCAAAACCTGAACATGTCAATTGCGACGTTGAGGAATTGATTCGGCGTCTGAAAGCGATGTATGATCATCGCCAAAGCAAGTTGTTGCTGCGTAAAGAATTCGAGAAGAGAACATGGTTATCGGGCGAAACATTCAGTAATTATCATCACGAAAAGATAATATTGGCGAACCAAGCCTCGATAATGGATGACGAAGTGATTGACTACATAATAGACGGGATTCCCGATGTACGCCTTCAGGATCAGGCACGTATGTTGAAGATCGAATCGCACACGGATCTACTCGAAGCATTTGAAAAAATCAGCTTACACCCTAGGAAACAGTTTGAGAGGAACATAAAGAACGAGAGAGACGTGAAGTCAGACACTAAACTAATGAATTCGAAGGAAGCAAGTGTCTCGAAGTCGACGGTGCGAAAGTGCTACAACTGCGGTGAATCCGGTCATACAGTGCCTCAGTGCCGGAAACCAAGGTCAGCGAAAGGATGCTGCTACCGCTGCGGGTCTGGTGAACATCATCTCAAGGATTGCCCGGAGAAGAAGAAAGCCGTCGCGATGCCTTCAACCTCAGCTACTTCAACGTCGACGAACTTGGTGCAAGTTGGCCCGTTGCACCCACCGTACGTGGTGCCGATAACATTTAATCTATGCGATGAAAGCGGCGATCGATGTAAGTTTATTTTTCAAGCATTAGTTGATCCAGGGTCGCCTATTAGTCTGATAAAGAGAAGTTTCGCGCCGGGAAAACTAGACCCTATACCTGCCCGGGAAGATTATGATTTTCACGGGATAAACGGTTCAAAACTAGAGATTCTCGGGATTTTTGAAATAAAAATCAATGTTGCCGATATTGATGTTAATATGAAATTCCGTGTCGTTCCGGATACTGCTATCAGTAACGCTGTTCTGTTGGGAAGAGACTTTTCGTCGTACCCGACGGTAAGGGTAATTTTGGATAACGATGTCAAAATCGAAAGGGTTGAGCCTAGAACGGAATGTGCCGGTGCCGTTGATCCGGATCACGAATTGTTAAACATTGATTACATAGACAAACCCGAAAGAATAAAGGAAACCTTGCAAATTAATCCTGATATCACGATGAGTGAACAGGAACGAATCAGGGATTTGCATGGTCGCGAATATAAAATCATGGAACTAGATGACGATAAGAAAGAACGCGAATGCGAGATGATTATCTCGGTAAAACAGGAGCAACCGATTTCATTCAGGCCGAGACGGTTAGCTTACGCGGATAAAGAAAAATTACGCGCTATACTGGATCAATTAATGGCTGATGGAATTATTAGACCTAGTAAATCGCCGTATGCAAGCCCGATAGTATTAGTACGTAAAAAGACAGGAGAAATTAGACTTTGCGTAGACTTCCGGGAATTGAACAAAATCACGATCAGGGATAACTTTCCCGCACCATTAATAGATGATAATCTGGACCGATTAAAAGGAAAGAAATATTTCACGACATTGGATCTCAAGGATGGGTTTTACCATATAAAGATGGCCGAGTCGTCAATTAAATATACATCATTTGTAACGCCACTTGGGCAATATGAATTTTTAAGGATGCCATTCGGGCTGACGAATGCGCCCCGCGTATTCCAAAGGTTTGTGAATGAATGCTTCAATAAATTAATCCGGGAAAACAAGGTTCTTTTGTATTTGGATGATATTTTAATTGCTACCGAGACTATGCAGGAACATCTTGAGATCTTGACTGAGGTATTTCAGGTGGCGGCCCGATATTCGTTACGATTCCGATTAGACAAGTGTTTCTTCGCGTATGGTGAGATTACCTACCTTGGGTATCTGGTGGATGAAAATGGTATTCGGCCCAGCGACGAAAATATCAAAGCGGTGGTGAAGTACCCCACACCGCGTAATGCAAAGGAGTTGCATCGATTCCTGTGTCTAGCTAGCTACTTTCGTCGATTCGTACCTGGGTTTTCGACCAAAGCTAAACCATTGTACGATCAAGTAAAAGCTGATAAGAATTTCCATTTTGGGACTAAGGAACAGGACATTTTTAATGACATAAAAGCTTTGTTAGCGGCGAAACCGATATTAGCTATTTATTCTCCTTATTTGGAAACGGAATTACATTGTGACGCGAGTGCTAGCGGATTCGGATCCATCTTGATGCAGAAACAATCAAGTAATATCTTTCAGCCAATATCATACTTTAGCCGACGCACTACTACCGTCGAATCGAGATATCATAGTTTTGAACTAGAATGCTTGTCCGTAATATACTCGATAAAACGATTTCACGTTTACCTATACGGAATTAAATTTAGAATAATCACGGATTGTGATAGCTTCAGACTCACACTTAGTAAACGACACGTCAACCCAAGAATTTCAAGATGGGCGTTATTCTTGGAGGAATATAACTATGAAATACAACATCGCCCTGGAACGCGTATGACGCACGTCGATGCCCTTAGCAGGTGCTATCATATATTGGTTATTGAGGGTAATACCTTCGAGCAAACGCTATCTGTTAGCCAGGATAGAGACAATGAAATCCGGAAAATCCGCGGAAAATTAGAGGAATCTGAGGATAAATATTTCGAACTGCGAGACGGTCTTGTGTATCGAAAGGACAAAACGCGAGGTTTACTATTTTACGTACCTGTATCGATGCAGTCGAATGTAATCCGAACATGCCATGATGACATGGGTCATTTGGGCGCTGATAAAGTCACCGAAAATATTCGAAGGGTCTATTGGTTTCCGAATATGGCAGAAAAGGTCAGGGGGCACATAGCTAGTTGTTTGAAATGCGTTCAATTTTCTCCTAGTAGTGGAAGGTCTGAAGGATACCTGCATTCTCTAGAAAAGGAGAAGATACCATTCCGTACGATTCATATCGATCACTATGGCCCACTGCAAACGACCAGTAGAGGTTATCGACATATATTAGTTGTCGTTGACGCTTTTACAAAATTCATTAAATTATATCCGTGTAAGACCACTGCGACAAAAGAAGTCATAAAACACCTGAAAACTTATTTTTTAGCGTATAGCAAACCCCGACGTATCGTGAGTGACAGGGGGACGGCTTTCACTTCCGACGCTTTTAAGGAATTTGCGGAAAACGAAACGGTCAATCATGTACTCGTTGCTGTAGGTACTCCGCGTGCGAACGGGCAGGTTGAGCGCTTCAATAGGGTTATCACCCCGATGTTTGCCAAGTTGTGCGAATCTCCCGGAAAATGGGACCAGGTGATTAGCCATGTGGAATTTTCACTGAACAATACCGTTTGCCGATCAACTGGTGAAACTCCTTCCAATCTGTTGTTTGGTGTTAACCAGTTAGGAGAAATCCGTGACAATATTAGACTCTTGCTAGACGACTTGTATGCTGGGAAGAAGGACCTAATATCCACTCGAGAGGAAGCCGCGGAAAAGATAAGCGAGGTGCAGAAAACCAACGAAAATTATTATAATCAGAGACATAAGCGAGCTGCTACCTATTTTTCGGGCGACCTGGTGATGATTAGGAATACCAGTGCCGTTGCTGGAATTAACAAAAAATTGTTACCGAGGTATAGGGGGCCTTACGAAGTAAAGAAAGTACTAAGTAAGGATCGGTATATTGTCGGTGACATTGACGGATTCCAGGTCACTCAATTACCCTATGAAGGGACTGTAGGGCCGGATCAAATGAAGCGTTATTTGATCCCGAGGCAAATCGATAAGTGAGCGTTTCTAGTGTTACTAATTTTTATTTTTTTATATCGTAGCATGTAAGATTAGGGATTAAGATCTAGTATGTAAGATTGATTTATAATTAAGAAAGTTATTGTCGGGACGACAATATTTGTCAGGAATGACCGAGCTGTAGTCGAAACATTTCCAGAAACCAAAGCCTAACGGTCGGTTCTGGGAATAAGGAGTGGGGAGCGATTTGTTTTTTTTTTTTGTATGTTCCAACGAATAGACAAAAGTGTAATTTGATCACCAGCGAGCGATCGTGGCTAAACTGACTGCTTCCGCAAGTCAGTTGGACTCTGGACACCGAATAAAGCGCATTGTCTGTTTTCTCAAATCAATATAGCTACGCCTGTTCAGAATCATTCAGTACCCATCCCGTACCACGTCCGATTGTGCATACCACAAAAACAATTTATTCCTGTATCTGGAAACTACTCAGTACCTACAGCTTTAAAATTAACTTACCACTGTTAACTAAAAAGTCCTTCGTGTTTCCTCATTGCAAAAGATTTTTACCCTTTCCTTTCTGTCACACGTCATTACTGGTATCCCATTAGAGTAGCAGCATTCAAGAATCTCCAGATCACAATAATAGTTAATAGCATACTTCTATCTAAAAATATAGAAATTAGAATATTAATTAGCAAAAGAGAGATAAGTAAAAGTATTAAAACATGAATGAATGACATTCATTAAAATTAACTTACGGCTTTTAGCTGAAAAGTTTTTCGTTTTACCTTGAAACAAATGTGTCTTATAATTTGGCATATGTCATCCGTCATTTCAAAAATTCTATTACTATTCTAATGAATATTCTTATTTCTATTTTCTTAAGGAGATGTATGTCATTAGCTGTTGTTTCCATCTGGAGATACTCGAATGCTGCTACTCTAATGGGATACCAGTAATGACGAGTGACAGAAAAGAAAGGACCAAAATCGTTTGAATTGAGCTAACAAGAAGAACTTTTTAGTTAAAAGTGGTAAGTTAATTTAAAAGGGTACATTCATTCGTGTTTTAATACTTTTATTAATATTTCTGTTGCTAATTAATATTGCTATTTGTATATTATTAGAGAGAAGTATGCCATTAACAATTGTTCTCATCTGGAGATTCTTAAATACTGCTACTCTAATGGTATCTGTGTTCCGACGATGTTGTGTCTCCTTCTTATCACCGTTCCTCAGCTATTGGTCCGACAGCCTGTGTAGAAATGCATACACCCGCGTCCAATAATGGTTTCCCCAAACGCGATGTGTGAGAGTCGCAACACACATCCAGGTGACTAGAGGCAGGCAGGAAATCGCCTGTCTCTGTCACATGTCTTTGCAGCGGCAGTAAAGCTCGGGACTAGGCCCTCATTCCCAAAGGTAATGTCCGCCCGTGTTGCCCGAAAAGCTCCTGGATATTTTAGACGGCCTTTTTAGTAACATGAGGCTAGTTGTTGCCGCTGGCTGAGCTGTCTCTGCTTTACCGACTCAGGCGGATTATCGTGCGAAAGTCCAGCTCGACGCGCGGCACAGGCTAGCGGGTGTACACCAACCGGCACGGATGGTGTCCCTACTCGACATAGAGTATAGCATTTACCAGGCTGGACAAATTTGCCCTCTCACTCATACGTGACGTCAAATGCTTGTTGGTGGGGTGGTAGGAGAAGCGCGATGCTGGTCTAAATATATGAAGTATAGGCCAGTATATGGCAATACACTATACCATGCTATCTCTCTCAAATGCACGGCCGAGGGTTTCCTTTTCTTTTTCTTTAGCTATAGGTTGTCTGGCGGGGGCAAAGGAGAACGTGGTGGGAGGTGTTTCGATTCCTCATCCTCGTCTTACGCACGCTAAATGATAAGGATAGCTTTATATGGGATGAAAATCCTGTGGACAACGATGGTGTCCATATCGGCGTCTTTGTCACGCAGCCGCTTTAGCATGCCTTATAAAAGTATTTAACTATCCTTATTTCAGGAGGAGATGGCGGCAGTTATCCCCTCCTAGTAGGCATAATAATCTATCCTTCTCAGATGAATGCTGGAGATTTTTTAACTCTTACTATTCCACACTCTTTGACTGGCGGGCGCTAAGGGGAAATTGGTGGGAGGTGTTCCGATTCCTCATCCTCGTCTTACGCACGTTATATAATAAGGATAGCTTTATATGGGACGAAAATTCTGCGGACAACGATGGTGTCCCTATCGGCATCCTTGTTTGGCAGCCGCTGCAGCATGTCTGTAAAATCATTAAACTATCCTTTTTCGACTAAGGAGCGGGCTACGGCAGACCGCCATTTGACAGCTCGGCGTGAACGTTAAACGTCGCACGTGCAAATATGATAAGCACTAAATTTTGCATTATTTCTTCTTCTTCTTCTTCGTCTTATTATTATTATACAGGAACAGCTATTTTTTATAAAAAAAGGATTTATCCTAAAGATCATCAATAAGTATGCACAAAATAATTATATATTATTTTCCATACAAAATATGAGAAATAATGCAAAATTTAGTGCAAAATCTTATGCAAAATTAGATGTCTATACTTCATGTGTTTAGACCAGAATCGCGCTTCTCCTACTACCCCACCAACAAGCATTTTGACGTCACGTATGAGTGAGAGGGCAAATTTGTCCAGCCTGGTAAATGCTATACTCTATATCGAGTAGGGACACCATCCGTGCCGTTTAGTGTACGAGCACCCCGTGCGATTTGTTCGGATTTTAATTGACAATTGTACACCAGCGGCGATTGATTATCGCAAAACGAATCGTTGAATTGTATAGAATCATATTCCAATAAAGACGCGCTAAAACTTAATTTGAGAGTTTTTATTGTATGTATTGTGCCTTGTCCTCAACCCAGGGGGAAGCCACTCTGGGTCCCTTGTGTAGTCGTTAGTTTCCTCTACGGGGGAGGAAATACATAACACTACTTAAATAAATTATCTATTATATTCGCATCTCAAACATCGGGAGTTTCACATCCTCTCGCGTTTACCGAGACACCCGTTACAGAATGTGTAGTCCATGGGGAAAGTTGTAGGAAAGAGACTAGCGGATGGTGACAAGGTAAAAGAAGAGAAATGGGGAAAAAGTAATGAGAAATGGAGATAGGATTTGAGAGTTGGGAGTTTGCTATGCGTAAGTTGAAAATGGGAAGTCGTAGGTAGGTGTAACAATAAATCATTTAACAATAAGCAATTATTCTTAATTATATTTTATTTATTCATGTTAATAATATTAATAATAAATAAGTAGGTACATTAAAGTGCAACAAATTATAACAATTTTTCAATTATTACAAGTTTTTCTGAAATAAAAATTATTATTTATAAAAATGAAATTACAGTTTACTGATTAACAAACTATTTGCAATAATATATAGTTTCTTTATCAAGATAATATTAATATATTACATGAAAACATAGATTTGTATTAAAAATTTCGCTATATCAGCGTAAGAGATGTCACGGCGTGAAATTATTATCTTAGAAAATATTAAAATAATTTATTTTAAAATCAAAGTACGTTATTCAAAAACAAGAATAATTTTTAAGTTAAATGAAAATAATTTCGTATTTTTGTCTTTTCTAATAAGTAATAATCATGATAACTAAAAACTATATGAGTTAAAATTCAAATAACAATATTCGAAATTTAAAATGCAATCTAAAATCTTTAAGTCTCTTTTCGCATTTTAAATATAACTGATTGCTGCAAGACTAATTTGTATCCTGATTTGAATAACTAAGATAAAGAGGATGAACAAGTTTTCACTAAACTTTTTATGTCTTCTTCATTCAAAAAATTAACTATTTGTTCAGTACAATCATATGGTAATTCAGGAATGTTATTAAAAAGACAACAGAAAATTTCATTGCCTTTGTCATGTAACTCTTTCCTAAACATAACCTGTGTGAATTTACTTTTTATCATTCCAGCATATACTGGAAACTTTGTTTTATAGCTTTCTGATTTTAAAACCTTTACTAAATTTTTATTCTTCACATATGTTAATATTGAATTTGTGTTTTTTACTAAGAAATCGTAAAATGAAATTTTATCATTTATCTTCTCAGATCTCATCTTTGCAATCTCTTTTCTGCATAGAATAATAAACCACTTCATATTTTTAATTCTCAGTAATCTTAAAAATGTTTGATCTACATGCAAATTTGCGATTTTCATTTGAATCACGTGACATTTAAGAATAAAAGCAATCTCGTCATTCAAATAAGAATAAAAATCAAGATCGTGATCATCAGAGTCATCAATTAAGTTATAATACTCATCTTCATTATCAGAATCATCATCAATGTCATAATAATTACCATCAAAATGATCAGAATCAGAATCAGAATCAGAATCAGAATCATCATCCTCCTCCTCCTCCTCCTCCTCCTCCTCCTCCTCCTCCTCATCATCATCATCATCATCATCATCATCATCATCTTCTTCATCTTCATCATCATCACGATCATCATCACGAACATCAGAATCGTTATCACGGTTATAATCATCACTATTAAAATCATCATCCTCAGGGTCAGGGTAGAGTTGATTAATGATATAGTTGTTTATTCTCAATGGAAGGGCAAGAAGTGTTTTATCGTGTGAACTTATAATGTTTAAATCAGAGCCATAATTCAGAAGAGTCGTAAACACATATTCATGTTTTTTTTCCGCTGCAATGTAAAGTGCTGTTCTACCATAACCATCTATAGAGTTAATATCAGCACCAAATTTCAAGAGAATCTCAGTAATTTCCTGAGAGCCTTTCTTAGCAGCCAAGTGTAGGGGTGAGATGTCGTTTCTTATTCTATAGTTAACATTTGCATTATATTCAAGTAGAATTTCCACAATTTCTGTATATCCTTTTAGAATTGCCACATGAAGTGCTGTTACACCATCCTCTGTCACAGCATCCACATTGGCGCCCTTACTTAGAAGTAGATTAGCAATTTCTGTTTTAACATTAATATCATGATCTTCAATAGAAAGGTGTTTGAAAAAATCGTCTGTTTCAGTTAAAACAGTAAAATGCAATGCTGTCCTCCCATATTCATCGATAGCATTAATATCAGTATCATAATGCAAAAGAGCTTTAACGATTTCTATGTAATCATTCTTAACAGCATTGCGCAATAGTTCAGGATATTCTTTTACATAAGCTCGATTAGTTAAAAGTAGGTTGGTAATCTTTAAATCAGCATTCTCAGTAGCATAAAATATTGGAGTTTTCCCTATATTATCTTGAGAATTTATATCAGCTCCATAACTTATCAATAATTTAGCTACTTCTTCTCGTTGATTTTCGACTGCAGTATGTAAAGGTGTAAAACCATACGTAGATTTTAAGTTATGTAACAAATTAACATCACCTCCATACTTTAGTAAGTTTTCGGTAATGTTCGAATAACCTCTTGCAATAGCAACATGTAATAACTCGGAAATATTGACAACTTTAGAACTGCTTACTGAAAGCAGTTCAGCAACATTTTCATTTTTCTTCTTAAGAGCATTACAAAGTAAAATATGTTCATCTAACCATGCTTCTGAATAAGGCAGTCCATTAGAATTGATTAACATTTTTACTATTTCTAATTTTCCTTCGATAACAGCAAGAAGTATTCTCTCTGTTATAGTCTGATTACGTGACATGATTGCTGATAATGGGTAACAATTGCAGATTTCAAATGATATAATAGTTGTTAGATAAATAATATACTATTTTTTATAGTATTCAATATAAGTCACACACACTAATTTAAATATAATATTTTTATTATCTTGCACAATAATGTAAATGCTTACGTACACTTTCCTTTAAAATGCAATAAAAATATTTAATAGAACCCACTAGTGTCTGTGCATAAACTTCCAAAGTATGATGTGGAGTTTTATGAAGTAGCATAAACACCAAAACTTTTAACTTCTTTCCTCAACTTCACTCTGGTACTTTACTGAAACTCAAAATATTTGTATCCGATTTATATAGCAGTCTGCGGCAGGTCGGTCTTGGAAGAAAGGACTCTTTCTTGCACATGCACAATATGATGTTTCCTTCTAATCCTCTAGGTTTGTGAGAATACTAATGAGTGGCTGTCCCTGAAAAGCAGGTATATAACTTTTTCGGAGAAACATTTCATTTTCGAGAAATTTTGCCTTCGTAGCCATCTAGCGGAAAAGTATTGAAACTACTGATATATATATATATATATAAACACATACACACGTATATATACAGGGTTTCCGGAAAAAGGAGACATTTCTTGAGAGGTGGTTCCTGACGTAATTCTAATAACTTTTTTTTTTGTTGGCATTTTTTTATTTGAAGCTTCATTTTTCAGATATTCAACAATAAAGATACCATTAGTTAGAAAGAGATCCAATAGTTGGAGTGTGGGGGCGCCACTCTGTCTCGCTTCAACTATCTATCTGTCTCTTTCTAACTTACCTAGAAATCGGTAAAGCTCTTTTGCAATATGATACCGATATTAATGCTATCGATGAATTTGGAAGGACAGCATTACATTTTACTGTTTTAACTGAAACGAACGATTTTTTCAGACATCCGTCTATTCAAGATCATAATATAAATGTTAAGGCAGAAATTGCTAATCTACTTCTAAGTAAAGGCGCTAATGTGAATGCTGTGACTGAAGATGGTGTGACAGCACTTCATGTAGCAATTCTAAAAGGATATACAGAAATTGTGGAAATTCTTCTTGAATATAATGCAAATGTTAACTATAAAATAAGAAATGGCATCTCACCACTACACTTGGCTGCTAAGAAAGGCTCTCGGGAAATTACTGAGATTCTCTTAAAATTTGGTGCTGATATTAACTCTATAGATGATTATGGTAGAACAGCACTTTACATCGCAGCTGAAAAAATACATGAATATGCGTTTACGACTCCTCTGAATTATGGCTCTTATTGAAACATTATAAGTTCACACGATAAAACACTTCTTGCCCCTCCTTTGAGAATAAACAATTTTTTTTGATTAATCAACTCTACCCTGACACTGATGATGATGATTGTGATAGTGATGATTATAACTTTGATAACGATTCTGGTGATGATGATGATGGTGATAGTGATGGTGATGATTCTGATTCTGATAGTGATAATTATAATATCGATGACGATTCTGATAATGATGATGATGATTTCAACTTGGATGATTATAATAATGTTGATAGCGATATTGATGATGATTATTATAACTTTATTGATAACTCGGATGATCACGATCTTGATTTTTATTCTTATTTGAATGACGAAATTGCTGTAGTTCTTAACAGCCACGTAATTAAAATGAAAATCGCAAATTTACCTGTAGACCGAAAACTATTAAAATTAATGAGAATTAAAAATATGAGGGAGTTTAAGCTTCTATGTAGAAAAGAGATTGCAAAGATGAGGTGTGAGAAGATCAATGATAAGATTTCATTTTACGATTTCTTAGTAAAAAACACAAATTCAATATTAACATATGTGAAGAATAAAAATATAGTAAAGGTTTTAAAATCAGAAAGCTATAAAACAAAGTTTCCAGTATATGCTGGAATGATAAAAAGTAAATTCACCCAGGCTATGTTTAGGAAAGAGTTACATGACAAAGGCAATTAAATTTTCCATTGTCTTTTTAATAACACTGCTCAATTACCGTATGATTGTACTGAACAAATAGTTAATTACTTGAATGAAGAAGACATAAAAAGTTTAATGAAAGCTTGCTCATTCAAGCATTCAAGAATCTCCACATGACAATAATAGTTAATAGCATACTTCTATCTAAAAATATAGAAAGAAAAATATTAATTAACAACTGCAATATTAATAAAAGTATTAAAACATAAATGAATTGTACGCTTTAAAATTAACTTACCACTGTTAACTAAAAAGTCCTTCCAGTTTCCTCATTGCAAAAGATTTTTACCCTTTCCTTTCTGTCACACGTCATTACTGGTATCCCATTAGAGTAGCAGCATTCAAGAATCTCCAGATGACAATAATAGTTAATAGCATACTTCTATCTAAAAATATAGAAAGAAAAATATTAATTAACAAATGCAATATTAATAAAAGTATTAAAACATAAATGAATTGTAAGCTTTAAAATTAACTTACCACTTTTAACTAAAAAGTCCTTCGTGTTTCCTCATTGCAAAAGATTTTTACCCTTTCCTTTCTGTCACTCGTCATTACTGGTATCCCATTAGAGTAGCAGCATTCAAGAATCTCCAGATGACAATAATAGTTAATAGCATACTTCTATCTAAAAATATAGAAAGAAAAATATTAATTAACAACTGCAATATTAATAAAAGTATTAAAACATAAATGAATTGTACGCTTTAAAATTAACTTACCACTTTTAACTAAAAAGTCATTCGTGTTTCCTCATTGCAAAAGATTTTTACCCTTTCCTTTCTGTCACACGTCATTACTGGTATCCCATTAGAGTAGCAGCATTCAAGAATCTCCAGATGACAATAATAGTTAATAGCATACTTCTATCTAAAAATATAGAAAGAAAAATATTAATTAACAACTGCAATATTAATAAAAGTATTAAAACATAAATGAATTGTACGCTTTAAAATTAACTTACCACTGATAACTAAAAAGTCCTTCGTGTTTCCTCATTGCAAAAGATTTTTACCCTTTCCTTTCTGTCACACGTCATTACTGGTATCCCATTAGAGTAGCAGCATTCAAGAATCTCCAGATGACAATAATAGTTAATAGCATACTTCTATCTAAAAATATAGAAAGAAAAATATTAATTAACAAATGCAATATTAATAAAAGTATTAAAACATAAATGAATTGTAAGCTTTAAAATTAACTTACCACTTTTAACTAAAAAGTCCTTCGTGTTTCCTCATTGCAAAAGATTTTTACCCTTTCCTTTCTGTCACACGTCATTACTGGTATCCCATTAGAGTAGCAGCATTCAAGAATCTCCAGATGACAATAATAGTTAATAGCATACTTCTATCTAAAAATATAGAAAGAAAAATATTAATTAACAAATGCAATATTAATAAAAGTATTAAAACATGAATGAATGACATTCATTAAAATTAACTTACGGCTTTTAGCTGAAAAGTTTTTCGTTTTACCTTGAAACAAATGTGTCTTATAATTTGGCATATGTCATCCGTCATTTCAAAAATTCTATTACTATTCTAATGAATATTCTTATTTCTATTTTCTTAAGGAGATGTATGTCATTAGCTGTTGTTTCCATCTGGAGATACTCGAATGCTGCTACTCTAATGGGATACCAGTAATGACGAGTGACAGAAAAGAAAGGACCAAAATCGTTTGAATTGAGCTAACAAGAAGAACTTTTTAGTTAAAAGTGGTAAGTTAATTTAAAAGGGTACATTCATTCGTGTTTTAATACTTTTATTAATATTTCTGTTGCTAATTAATATTGCTATTTGTATATTATTAGAGAGAAGTATGCCATTAACAATTGTTCTCATCTGGAGATGCTTAAATACTGCTACTCTAATGGTATCTGTGTTCCGACGATGTTGTGTCTCCTTCTTATCACCGTTCCTCAGCTATTGGTCCGACAGCCTGTGTAGAAATGCATACACCCGTGTCCAATAATGGTTTCCCCAAACGCGATGTGTGAGAGTCGCAACACACATCCAGGTGACTAGAGGCAGGCAGGAAATCGCCTGTCTCTGTCACATGTCTTTGCAGCGGCAGTAAAGCTCGGGACTAGGCCCTCATTCCCAAAGGTAATGTCCGCCCGTGTTGCCCGAAAAGCTCCTGGATATTTTAGACGGCCTTTTTAGTAACACGAGGCTAGTTGTTGCCGCTGGCTGAGCTGTCTCTGCTTTACCGACTCAGGCGGATTATCGTGCGAAAGTCCAGCTCGACGCGCGGCACAGGCTAGCGGGTGTACACCAACCGGCACGGATGGTGTCCCTACTCGACATAGAGTATAGCATTTACCAGGCTGGACAAATTTGCCCTCTCACTCATACGTGACGTCAAATGCTTGTTGGTGGGGTGGTAGGAGAAGCGCGATGCTGGTCTAAATATATGAAGTATAGGCCAGTATATGGCAATACACTATACCATGCTATCTCTCTCAAAAGCACGGCCGAGTGTTTCCTTTTCTTTTTCTTTAGCTATAGGTTGTCTGGCGGGGGCAAAGGAGAACGTGGTGGGAGGTGTTTCGATTCCTCATCCTCGTCTTACGCACGCTAAATGATAAGGATAGCTTTATATGGGATGAAAATTCTGTGGACAACGATGGTGTCCATATCGGCGTCTTTGTCACGCAGCCGCTTTAGCATGCCTTATAAAAGTATTTAACTATCCTTATTTCAGGAGGAGATGGCGGCAGTTATCCCCTCCTAGTAGGCATAATAATCTATCCTTCTCAGATGAATGCTGGAGATTTTTTAACTCTTACTATTCCACACTCTTTGACTGGCGGGCGCTAAGGGGAAATTGGTGGGAGGTGTTCCGATTCCTCATCCTCGTCTTACGCACGTTATATAATAAGGATAGCTTTATATGGGACGAAAATTCTGCGGACAACGATGGTGTCCCTATCGGCATCCTTGTTTGGCAGCCGCTGCAGCATGTCTGTAAAATCATTAAACTATCCTTTTTCGACTAAGGAGCGGGCTACGGCAGACCGCCATTTGACAGCTCGGCGTGAACGTTAAACGTCGCACGTGCAAATATGATAAGCACTAAATTTTGCATTATTTCTTCTTCTTCTTCTTCGTCTTATTATTATTATACAGGAACAGCTATTTTTTATAAAAAAAGGATTTATCCTAAAGATCATCAATAAGTATGCACAAAATAATTATATATTATTTTCCATACAAAATATGAGAAATAATGCAAAATTTAGTGCAAAATCTTATGCAAAATTAGATGTCTATACTTCATGTGTTTAGACCAGAATCGCGCTTCTCCTACTACCCCACTGTACGAGATAACGTCTAGTACGGCCCAAGGCCGCTAGATGGCTAGGCCCGCGCGGCGCGCCTATACGGCCCTGCTTACCGATTCTCGCTATTGATAAAGGGACCATGTCCTCTTATCAATAGCGACGAAGCACCTGCCCAGCGCAGTACCCAGCACATCCGACCACAGGCCAGATCTTGAGGCTCTCGAGATCTTCCTCTCTCTCTCTTTTCCGTCTCACCAAGGCTCTTGGCCAGACATCCTCCTGCCGTCCTGCAAGGGCTCCTTGCGCGGTCTTCATTCCTCTGGGTACTTCAGTCATTCCGACCGCGGGATACTGAACATCGGTGCCGTCGCTTCGCGTTCGCCAGTCGAACCACGAAGTACAGTCGGAACTGGTCACTACGCCAGCCGTGTGACCAGCCTTTCGACTCTACGACCAGTGGGTTGATCAGGACTCCTGGTCAATCTCTGGATCGTACTTTTTGTATTGCCGCTGTTGGGTCCAGTATCCCTCAGCCCTTTTTGTAACTTTCTTTAATTAAACATAATTTTATTTAAGCTTAGCGTCCAACTTCTTCTGCAGAAAACCTCCTTTCGTCTTTCAGCTCGTGGAAGTAACTAACGCACCTGTTAATTACGCACAAATTGTTGGTCCTTCGAGCCGGATATCTGGCATTTTCTGTTGTGCGGTGCAAATTACTGACCACGAGGGAAAGAAAGGGTTAAGGTCGACGCAATGTCACACGACATCTCCGGGTACATCACCCACCTCAACGTCCTCCGGGAGGAGTTGACTCGCCTCTTCGCCAATACAAAGAAACGTGGGGTGAACAATTTCACCAGGCGTTTCCTCAAGGAACGTTCAGCCACGGTTAATCGGGTTTTCGAAGACATTAAAACGATCCACTTGGAGATCTGTAATGCAATCCCTGCCACCGAACTGTCACAGTCCAACTATACTAAATCCAATACGTATCAGCTGGCTGTAGACGTTTACGAAGCTGTAGAAATGTATCTCGACGAACATCTCGATAGGCTGGCGGAAGAATCTCCCGCCTCCCCTAATACTAATAGGGTCCAGAGTTCATCGGGTTGTCCGCTCAAATTGCCACACATCGATTTGCCAAAGTTTTCGGGCAATTATCCGAGCTGGCCCTCATTTCACGATAGTTTTCGGTCGATGGTCCACGAGAGCACCAATCTTCCGGCTATCCAGAAATTCCATTATTTACGAGCATGTTTAAGCGGAGAAGCGCTTGGCATGATTCAAAATCTGCCGCTCACCGAGGATAATTATCACACGGCTTGGGAAACCGTCAAGACCCGTTACTCCAACAGGCGCCTCCTCATTTCCACGCTACTGACTCAGTTCTTTGAGGTAGCCAACACTCGATTCGATCACCTGCCTTCGATCAAGGCTCTACGCGATGCTGCTACCTTGACAATTGACGCATTGCGTAATGCAGGCTGTGAAGTAGACGCTTGGGCACCATTGCTCATTCATTATCTTAGCAGCAAGTTTGATGATTGGCTCAATGAAGAGTGGGAG
>JBBEEM010000102.1:0-28737 GCA_037305995.1 Sclerodermus sp. 'alternatusi'
ATCGATTCGATAGTTTTCAAAAAATCACCTTTTTTCTTCATGAAAAAGTTCGATTCGGACCCCTCTAACTCGAGAACGGTTGCTCCGATATCGATGTTCGTGGTGCCAAAATGCCTCATTCACACTCTCTAGTAGTGCTGCAAAACCAGTTGAAATCGATTCGATAGTTTTCAAAAAATCACCTATTTTCTTCATGAAAAAGTTCGATTCGGACCCCTCTAACTCGAGAACGGTTGCTCCGATATCGATGTTCGTGGTGCCAAAATGCTTCATTCACACTCTCTAGTAGTGCTGCAAAAGCAGTTGAAATCGATTCGATAGTTTTCAAAAAATCACCTTTTTTCTTCATGAAAAAGTTCGATTCGGACCCCTCTAACTCGAGAACGGTTGCTCCGATATCGATGTTCGTGGTGCCAAAATGCTTCATTCACACTCTCTAGTAGTGCTGCAAAAGCAGTTCAAATCGATTCGAGGGATTTCAAAAAATAAACTTTTCTCATCACGAAAAAGTTCGATTCGGACCCCACTAACTCGAGAACGGTTGCTCCGATATCGATGTTCGTGGTGCCAAAATGCTTCATTCACACTCTCTAGTAGTGCTGCAAAACCAGTTGAAATCGATTCGATAGTTTTCAAAAAATCACCTTTTTTCTTCATGAAAAAGTTCGATTCGGACCCCACTAACTCGAGAACGGTTGCTCCGATATCGATGTTCGTGGTGCCAAAATGCTTCATTCACACTCTCTAGTAGTGCTGCAAAACCAGTTGAAATCGATTCGATAGTTTTCAAAAAATCACCTTTTTTCTTCATGAAAAAGTTCGATTCGGACCCCACTAACTCGAGAACGGTTGCTCCGATATCGATGTTCGTGGTGCCAAAATGCTTCATTTACACTCTCTAGTAGTGCTGCAAAACCAGTTGAAATCGATTCGATAGTTTTCAAAAAATCACCTTTTTTCTTCATGAAAAAGTTCGATTCGGACCCCTCTAACTCGAGAACGGTTGCTCCGATATCGATGTACGTGGTGCCAAAATGCTTCATTCACACTCTCTAGTAGTGCTGCAAAACCAGTTGAAATCGATTCGATAGTTTTCAAAAAATCACCTTTTTTCTTCATGAAAAAGTTCGATTCGGACCCCTCTAACTCGAGAATGGATGCTCCGATATCGATGTTCGTGGTGCCAAAATGCTTCATTCACACTCTCTAGTAGTGCTGCAAAACCAGTTGAAATCGATTCGATAGTTTTCAAAAAATCACCTTTTTTCTTCATGAAAAAGTTCGATTCGGACCCCTCTAACTCGAGAACGGTTGCTCCGATATCGATGTTCGTGGTGCCAAAATGCTTCATTTACACTCTCTAGTAGTGCTGCAAAAGCAGTTGAAATCGATTCGATAGTTTTCAAAAAATCACCTTTTTTCTTCATGAAAAAGTTCGATTCGGACCCCTCTAACTCGAGAACGGTTGCTCCGATATCGATGTTCGTGGTGCCAAAATGTTTCATTCACACTCTCTAGTAGTGCTGCAAAAGCAGTTGAAATCGATTCGATAGTTTTCAAAAAATCACCTTTTTTCTTCATGAAAAAGTTCGATTCGGACCCCTCTAACTCGAGAACGGTTGCTCCGATATCGATGTTCGTGGTGCCAAAATGCTTCATTCACACTCTCTAGTAGTGCTGCAAAAGCAGTTGAAATCGATTCGATAGTTTTCAAAAAATCACCTTTTTTCTTCATGAAAAAGTTCGATTCGGACCCCACTAACTCGAGAACGGTTGCTCCGATATCGATGTTCGTGGTGCCAAAATGCTTCATTCACACTCTCTAGTAGTGCTGCAAAAGCAGTTGAAATCGATTCGATAGTTTTCAAAAAATCACCTTTTTTCTTCATGAAAAAGTTCGATTCGGACCCCTCTAACTCGAGAACGGTTGCTCCGATATCGATGTTCGTGGTGCCAAAATGCTTCATTCACACTCTCTAGTAGTGCTGCAAAAGCAGTTGAAATCGATTCGATAGTTTTCAAAAAATCACCTTTTTTCTTCATGAAAAAGTTCGATTCGGACCCCTCTAACTCGAGAACGGTTGCTCCGATATCGATGTTCGTGGTGCCAAAATGCTTCATTTACACTCTCTAGTAGTGCTGCAAAACCAGTTCAAATCGATTCGATAGTTTTCAAAAAATCACCTTTTTTCTTCATGAAAAAGTTCGATTCGGACCCCTCTAACTCGAGAACGGTTGCTCCGATATCGATGTTCGTGGTGCCAAAATGCTTCATTCACACTCTCTAGTAGTGGTGCAAAAGCAGTTGAAATCGATTCGATAGTTTTCAAAAAATCACTTTTTTTCTTCATGAAAAAGTTCGATTCGGACCCCTCTAACTCGAGAACGGTTGCTCCGATATCGATGTTCGTGGTGCCAAAATGCTTCATTCACACTCTCTAATAGTGCTGCAAAACCAGTTGAAATCGATTCGATAGTTTTCAAAAAATCACCTTTTTTCTTCATGAAAAAGTTCGATTCGGACCCCACTAACTCGAGAACGGTTGCTCCGATATCGATGTTCGTGGTGCCAAAATGCTTCATTCACACTCTCTAGTAGTGCTGCAAAAGCAGTTGAAATCGATTCGATAGTTTTCAAAAAATCACCTTTTTTCTTCATGAAAAAGTTCGATTCGGACCCCACTAACTCGAGAACGGTTGCTCCGATATCGATGTTCGTGGTGCCAAAATGCTTCATTTACACTCTCTAGTAGTGCTGCAAAACCAGTTGAAATCGATTCGATAGTTTTCAAAAAATCACCTTTTTTCTTCATGAAAAAGTTCGATTCGGACCCCACTAACTCGAGAACGGTTGCTCCGATATCGATGTTCGTGGTGCCAAAATGCTTCATTTACACTCTCTAGTAGTGCTGCAAAACCAGTTGAAATCGATTCGATAGTTTTCAAAAAATCACCTTTTTTCTTCATGAAAAAGTTCGATTCGGACCCCTCTAACTCGAGAACGGTTGCTCCGATATCGATGTTCGTGGTGCCAAAATGCTTCATTCACACTCTCTAGTAGTGCTGCAAAAGCAGTTGAAATCGATTCGATAGTTTTCAAAAAATCACCTTTTTTCTTCATGAAAAAGTTCGATTCGGACCCCACTAACTCGAGAACGGTTGCTCCGATATCGATGTTCGTGGTGCCAAAATGCTTCATTCACACTCTCTAGTAGTGCTGCAAAAGCAGTTGAAATCGATTCGATAGTTTTCAAAAAATCACCTTTTTTCTTCATGAAAAAGTTCGATTCGGACCCCTCTAACTCGAGAACGGTTGCTCCGATATCGATGTTCGTGGTGCCAAAATGCTTCATTCACACTCTCTAGTAGTGCTGCAAAAGCAGTTGAAATCGATTCGATAGTTTTCAAAAAATCACCTTTTTTCTTCATGAAAAAGTTCGATTCGGACCCCTCTAACTCGAGAACGGTTGCTCCGATATCGATGTTCGTGGTGCCAAAATGCTTCATTTACACTCTCTAGTAGTGCTGCAAAACCAGTTGAAATCGATTCGATAGTTTTCAAAAAATCACCTTTTTTCTTCATGAAAAAGTTCGATTCGGACCCCACTAACTCGAGAACGGTTGCTCCGATATCGATGTTCGTGGTGCCAAAATGCTTCATTTACACTCTCTAGTAGTGCTGCAAAACCAGTTGAAATCGATTCGATAGTTTTCAAAAAATCACCTTTTTTCTTCATGAAAAAGTTCGATTCGGACCCCACTAACTCGAGAACGGTTGCTCCGATATCGATGTTCGTGGTGCCAAAATGCTTCATTTACACTCTCTAGTAGTGCTGCAAAACCAGTTGAAATCGATTCGATAGTTTTCAAAAAATCACCTTTTTTCTTCATGAAAAAGTTCGATTCGGACCCCTCTAACTCGAGAACGGTTGCTCCGATATCGATGTTCGTGGTGCCAAAATGCTTCATTCACACTCTCTAGTAGTGCTGCAAAAGCAGTTGAAATCGATTCGATAGTTTTCAAAAAATCACCTTTTTTCTTCATGAAAAAGTTCGATTCGGACCCCTCTAACTCGAGAACGGTTGCTCCGATATTGATGTTCGTGGTGCCAAAATGCTTCATTCACACTCTCTAGTAGTGCTGCAAAAGCAGTTGAAATCGATTCGATAGTTTTCAAAAAATCACCTTTTTTCTACATGAAAAAGTTCGATTCGTACCCCACTAACTCGAGAACGGTTGCTCCGATATCGATGTTCGTGGTGCCAAAATGCTTCATTCACACTCTCTAGTAGTGCTGCAAAAGCAGTTGAAATCGATTCGATAGTTTTCAAAAAATCACTTTTTTTCTTCATGAAAAAGTTCGATTCGGACCCCTCTAACTCGAGAACGGTTGCTCCGATATCGATGTTCGTGGTGCCAAAATGCTTCATTCACACTCTCTAGTAGTGCTGCAAAACCAGTTGAAATCGATTCGATAGTTTTCAAAAAATCACCTTTTTTCTTCATGAAAAAGTTCGATTCGGACCCCTCTAACTCGAGAACGGTTGCTCCGATATCGATGTTCGTGGTGCCAAAATGCTTCATTCACACTCTCTAGTAGTGCTGCAAAACCAGTTGAAATCGATTCGATAGTTTTCAAAAAATCACCTTTTTTCTTCATGAAAAAGTTCGATTCGGACCCCTCTAACTCGAGAACGGTTGCTCCGATATCGATGTTCGTGGTGCCAAAATGCTTCATTCACACTCTCTAGTAGTGCTGCAAAACCAGTTCAAATCGATTCGATAGTTTTCAAAAAATCACCTTTTTTCTTCATGAAAAAGTTCGATTCGGACCCCACTAACTCGAGAACGGTTGCTCCGATATCGATGTTCGTGGTGCCAAAATGCTTCATTCACACTCTCTAGTAGTGCTGCAAAAGCAGTTGAAATCGATTCGATAGTTTTCAAAAAATCACCTTTTTTCTTCATGAAAAAGTTCGATTCGGACCCCTCTAACTCGAGAACGGTTGCTCCGATATCGATGTTCGTGGTGCCAAAATGCTTCATTCACACTCTCTAGTAGTGCTGCAAAACCAGTTGAAATCGATTCGATAGTTTTCAAAAAATCACTTTTTTTCTTCATGAAAAAGTTCGATTCGGACCCCTCTAACTCGAGAACGGTTGCTCCGATATCGATGTTCGTGGTGCCAAAATGCTTCATTCACACTCTCTAGTAGTGCTGCAAAACCAGTTGAAATCGATTCGATAGTTTTCAAAAAATCACCTTTTTTCTTCATGAAAAAGTTCGATTCGGACCCCTCTAACTCGAGAACGGTTGCTCCGATATCGATGTTCGTGGTGCCAAAATGCTTCATTCACACTCTCTAGTAGTGCTGCAAAACCAGTTGAAATCGATTCGATAGTTTTCAAAAAATCACCTTTTTTCTTCATGAAAAAGTTCGATTCGGACCCCTCTAACTCGAGAACGGTTGCTCCGATATCGATGTTCGTGGTGCCAAAATGCTTCATTCACACTCTCTAGTAGTGCTGCAAAACCAGTTCAAATCGATTCGATAGTTTTCAAAAAATCACCTTTTTTCTTCATGAAAAAGTTCGATTCGGACCCCACTAACTCGAGAACGGTTGCTCCGATATCGATGTTCGTGGTGCCAAAATGCTTCATTCACACTCTCTAGTAGTGCTGCAAAAGCAGTTGAAATCGATTCGATAGTTTTCAAAAAATCACCTTTTTTCTTCATGAAAAAGTTCGATTCGGACCCCTCTAACTCGAGAACGGTTGCTCCGATATCGATGTTCGTGGTGCCAAAATGCTTCATTCACACTCTCTAGTAGTGCTGCAAAACCAGTTGAAATCGATTCGATAGTTTTCAAAAAATCACCTTTTTTCTTCATGAAAAAGTTCGATTCGGACCCCTCTAACTCGAGAATGGATGCTCCGATATCGATGTTCGTGGTGCCAAAATGCTTCATTCACACTCTCTAGTAGTGCTGCAAAAGCAGTTGAAATCGATTCGATAGTTTTCAAAAAATCACCTTTTTTCTTCATGAAAAAGTTCGATTCGGACCCCTCTAACTCGAGAACGGTTGCTCCGATATCGATGTTCGTGGTGCCAAAATGCTTCATTCACACTCTCTAGTAGTGCTGCAAAAGCAGTTGAAATCGATTCGATAGTTTTCAAAAAATCACCTTTTTTCTTCATGAAAAAGTTCGATTCGGACCCCTCTAACTCGAGAACGGTTGCTCCGATATCGATGTTCGTGGTGCCAAAATGCTTCATTCACACTCTCTAGTAGTGCTGCAAAAGCAGTTCAAATCGATTCGAGGGATTTCAAAAAATAAACTTTTCTCATCACGAAAAAGTTCGATTCGGACTTCTCTAACTCGAGAACGGAAAGTCCGATATCGATGTTCTTGGTGCCAGAATGCTTAGTTTGCAATCCTGAATACGGATAGAGTGTCAACTTAATCCTATGAGTTCAATCTCAGAAATTCACTTTTTTTTATGAAAAGATAGACTAAAAGTTGTCACGCATCTGGACTGGAAAATGCAAACTGAGCATTCTGGCACCAAGAACAACGATATCGGACTTTCCGTTCTCGAGTTAGAGAGGTCCGAATCGAAATTTTTCGTGATGAGAAAAGGTGATTTTTTGAAAACTATCGAATCGATTTGAACTGGTTTTGCAGCACTACTAGAGAGTGTAAATGAAGCATTTTGGCACCACGAACATCGATATCGGAGCAACCGTTCTCGAGTTAGAGGGGTCCGAATCGAACTTTTTCATGAAGAAAAAAGGTGATTTTTTGAAAACTATCGAATCGATTTCAACTGGTTTTGCAGCACTACTAGAGAGTGTGAATGAAGCATTTTGGCACCACGAACATCGATATCGGAGCAACCGTTCTCGAGTTAGTGGGGTCCGAATCGAACTTTTTCATGAAGAAAAAAGGTGATTTTTTGAAAACTATCGAATCGATTTCAACTGGTTTTGCAGCACTATTAGAGAGTGTGAATGAAGCATTTTGGCACCACGAACATCGATATCGGAGCAACCGTTCTCGAGTTAGAGGGGTCCGAATCGAACTTTTTCATGAAGAAAAAAGGTGATTTTTTGAAAACTATCGAATCGATTTCAACTGCTTTTGCAGCACTACTAGAGAGTGTGAATGAAGCATTTTGGCACCACGAACATCGATATCGGAGCAACCGTTCTCGAGTTAGAGGGGTCCGAATCGAACTTTTTCATGAAGAAAAAAGGTGATTTTTTGAAAACTATCGAATCGATTTCAACTGGTTTTGCAGCACTACTAGAGAGTGTAAATGAAGCATTTTGGCACCACGAACATCGATATCGGAGCAACCGTTCTCGAGTTAGTGGGGTCCGAATCGAACTTTTTCATGAAGAAAAAAGGTGATTTTTTGAAAACTATCGAATCGATTTCAACTGGTTTTGCAGCACTACTAGAGAGTGTAAATGAAGCATTTTGGCACCACGAACATCGATATCGGAGCAACCGTTCTCGAGTTAGAGGGGTCCGAATCGAACTTTTTCATGAAGAAAAAAGGTGATTTTTTGAAAACTATCGAATCGATTTGAACTGGTTTTGCAGCACTACTAGAGAGTGTTGTTACGAGGTGGTCGGTTAGGTTGGGATCCAACTTACCCACTGAACTGCTATTACTTATTTTATATCGACAAGATAAAGTAGGGTAAATTAAATTGAATCAATATTAAACTGTAACATTTTATTCTAACCTCACACCTGCAACATATTAATAAATAGGGTTCTTGCAACTAACTGATAACATACTAAACTTAGAATATCAGCCGCAATAACCTAGTAACCGCTGCCACCATCCGTACTTTATACGGAAATTTAATACTTTAATTATAATCTTTAGGAATAAAAGTTACTTTATTAATGTTATAAGGTTCTGATTCCTGATTTGGTAACTTAACAAAGGAACTGTGTATAATCAGAACTGTTGTTCCCATGACATTCAAATAGTCATTCAACAGTGATTCATCATCTTATACCAAACTAAGGAAAATAATAGTTCAAATTAGAATCTAATGTTCTCGATTGAATTATCAAGAGTTTCATTAAAAATGCTTCTAATTTCAGTATCTATTTCTTCTGAAATAGGAGGAGGAGGGACCGCTAATAGTTTAGGCAAAGGATTGACTGTTTTAGCTAAATATTCCTCTATATTAATATTATTCGAGGTCAATCCACGAAGTTTAATATTGAGTTTATTTATCTGGTATTTCCTACCCCCTTTGCGTTTCCTAGAACGAAAACCCTTATTCATAACTATGAATATTATAGGTTTAAAGTACTCAGTCGGAATCTAAGTCTCGGTTAGATCCGAATGAAGAGTCAAATTGAATCAAATTTAAAGAAAAAAATCTATAGCAAAAATAAAATATTTTTAGAAGCTCGAATCTACTTCCGGTTTAAACAAAGGCGTTGAACAAAGATATTTCGCGGTAGGTCTACATAAATACTTTCAACTGGAAGCTAAGTCTAGATTAGCCCAATTGGTAATGCGATTCCCACCCAAAATAGCATAATCCCTTAGAAGCGTGCAATTTCCTGTGCCACCAAGCAGCACCTCTGGAAGCTTCCCCCTAAGAGCGTATATTTCAACTGGATATTCTCCGTGCCACCTTAGCTAGCACCTCTGAGATATCGGTCAAAGCTCGTACTGTGTTGTCCAGGTGCGGCACGCTTGTATTTATACTCAACTCTTTGTCTTCTTCCGCGCCAATCACAATCGTCGGTGAGTTCCTCGCGTGTGATTGGTGCGATATGTTATCCCTTACCGCGCCAATGAAATGTATGGGTTTTACCTGAGCTACGCGGTTAGCCGAAATTATTGTGATAGCCGTACCAATCAAATACTATTGCGTAGTTGTCTCTTTTATATCTGTTATCTAGGCAAAAAAATAAAAATAATAATTCGGACCAGTGAAAATGGATTCTCCGATTCATCTAGAAAATATAATCCCTCTTTAGGAACTGTGTTAGATTACTCTAAATAATAATAATTTACTAATTTAAGATGATAAAGCTTCTCTCAGAGTTAGTCATGTCCTTATTGAAAAAATAAAAATAATAATTCGGACCAGTGAAAATGGATTCTCCGATTCATTTAGAAAATATAATCCCTCTTTAGGAACTGTGTTAGATTACTCTAAATAATAATAATTTACTAATTTAAGATGATAAAGCTTCTCTCAGAGTTAGTCATGTCCTTATTGAAAAAATAAAAATAATAATTCGGACCAGTGAAAATGGATTCTCCGATTCATTTAGAAAATATAATCCCTCTTTAGGAACTTCATTAGATTATTTTAAATAATAAAAAAAAATTGTTTTGAGTTTAGTGGCATCACAGCCTTTAGACATTCCAGATTAGTATTCAGAGCCATCTATCGGGTTTCTGGTAACTATGTTTCAGTTACCTACATTACCGATACCATTCCATTAGTACAGCTACCATATACCGCGGGTAACATTATATTTACCTTACCGGTACTATATATCACTGACGATAACGTCACAGTGTGAATGAAGCATTTTGGCACCACGAACATCGATATCGGAGCAACCGTTCTCGAGTTAGTGGGGTCCGAATCGAACTTTTTCATGAAGAAAAAAGATGATTTTTTGAAAACTATCGAATCGATTTCAACTGCTTTTGCAGCACTACTAGAGAGTGTGAATGAAGCATTTTGGCACCACGAACATCGATATCGGAGCAACCGTTCTCGAGTTAGTGGGGTCCGAATCGAACTTTTTCATGAAGAAAAAAGGTGATTTTTTGAAAACTATCGAATCGATTTCAACTGGTTTTGCAGCACTACTAGAGAGTGTGAATGAAGCATTTTGGCACCACGAACATCGATATCGGAGCAACCGTTCTCGAGTTAGTGGGGTCCGAATCGAACTTTTTCATGAAGAAAAAAGGTGATTTTTTGAAAACTATCGAATCGATTTCAACTGGTTTTGCAGCACTATTAGAGAGTGTGAATGAAGCATTTTGGCACCACGAACATCGATATCGGAGCAACCGTTCTCGAGTTAGAGGGGTCCGAATCGAACTTTTTCATGAAGAAAAAAGGTGATTTTTTGAAAACTATCGAATCGATTTCAACTACTTTTGCAGCACTACTAGAGAGTGTGAATGAAGCATTTTGGCACCACGAACATCGATATCGGAGCAACCGTTCTCGAGTTAGTGGGGTCCGAATCGAACTTTTTCATGAAGAAAAAAGGTGATTTTTTGAAAACTATCGAATCGATTTCAACTGCTTTTGCAGCACTACTAGAGAGTGTGAATGAAGCATTTTGGCACCACGAACATCGATATCGGAGCAACCGTTCTCGAGTTAGTGGGGTCCGAATCGAACTTTTTCATGAAGAAAAAAGGTGATTTTTTGAAAACTATCGAATCGATTTCAACTGGTTTTGCAGCACTACTAGAGAGTGTGAATGAAGCATTTTGGCACCACGAACATCGATATCGGAGCAACCGTTCTCGAGTTAGAGGGGTCCGAATCGAACTTTTTCATGAAGAAAAAAGGTGATTTTTTGAAAACTATCGAATCGATTTCAACTGGTTTTGCAGCACTACTAGAGAGTGTGAATGAAGCATTTTGGCACCACGAACATCGATATCGGAGCAACCGTTCTCGAGTTAGTGGGGTCCGAATCGAACTTTTTCATGAAGAAAAAAGGTGATTTTTTGAAAACTATCGAATCGATTTCAACTGGTTTTGCAGCACTATTAGAGAGTGTGAATGAAGCATTTTGGCACCACGAACATCGATATCGGAGCAACCGTTCTCGAGTTAGAGGGGTCCGAATCGAACTTTTTCATGAAGAAAAAAGGTGATTTTTTGAAAACTATCGAATCGATTTCAACTGCTTTTGCAGCACTACTAGAGAGTGTGAATGAAGCATTTTGGCACCACGAACATCGATATCGGAGCAACCGTTCTCGAGTTAGTGGGGTCCGAATCGAACTTTTTCATGAAGAAAAAAGGTGATTTTTTGAAAACTATCGAATCGATTTCAACTGGTTTTGCAGCACTACTAGAGAGTGTGAATGAAGCATTTTGGCACCACGAACATCGATATCGGAGCAACCGTTCTCGAGTTAGTGGGGTCCGAATCGAACTTTTTCATGAAGAAAAAAGGTGATTTTTTGAAAACTATCGAATCGATTTCAACTGGTTTTGCAGCACTACTAGAGAGTGTGAATGAAGCATTTTGGCACCACGAACATCGATATCGGAGCAACCGTTCTCGAGTTAGTGGGGTCCGAATCGAACTTTTTCATGAAGAAAAAAGGTGATTTTTTGAAAACTATCGAATCGATTTCAACTGGTTTTGCAGCACTACTAGAGAGTGTGAATGAAGCATTTTGGCACCACGAACATCGATATCGGAGAAACCGTTCTCGAGTTAGAGGGGTCCGAATCGAACTTTTTCATGAAGAAAAAAGGTGATTTCTTGAAACCTATCGAATCGATTTCAACTGCTTTCGCAGCACTACTAGAGAGTGTGAATGAAGCATTTTGGCACCACGAACATCGATATCGGAGCATCCATTCTCGAGTTAGAGGGGTCCGAATCGAACTTTTTCATGAAGAAAAAAGGTGATTTTTTGAAAACTATCGAATCGATTTCAACTGGTTTTGCAGCACTACTAGAGAGTGTAAATGAAGCATTTTGGCACCACGAACATCGATATCGGAGCAACCGTTCTCGAGTTAGAGGGGTCCGAATCGAACTTTTTCATGAAGAAAAATGGTGATTTTTTGAAAACTATCGAATCGATTTCAACTGCTTTTGCAGCACTACTAGAGAGTGTGAATGAAGCATTTTGGCACCACGAACAACGATATCGGAGCATCCATTCTCGAGTTAGAGGGGTCCGAATCGAACTTTTTCATGAAGAAAAAAGGTGATTTTTTGAAAACTATCGAATCGATTTCAACTGGTTTTGCAGCACTACTAGAGAGTGTGAATGAAGCATTTTGACACATAGGAGATTTAAAATCGGAGAATGTGCTCTTGTAAACCACATCTTATTCTGCACAAAATGTTGGATTCGAACCCCTCTAACTCCAGTACAAAACCTCCGATATCAATGTTCGTTGTGCCAAAATGCTTCATTCACACTCTCTAGTAGTGCTGCAAAACCAGTTGAAATCGATTCGATAGTTTTCAAAAAATCACCTTTTTTCTTCATGAAAAAGTTCGATTCGGACCCCTCTAACTCGAGAACGGTTGCTCCGATATCGATGTTCGTGGTGCCAAAATGCTTCATTCACACTCTCTAGTAGTGCTGCAAAAGCAGTTGAAATCGATTCGATAGTTTTCAAAAAATCACCTTTTTTCTTCATGAAAAAGTTCGATTCGGACCCCTCTAACTCGAGAACGGTTGCTCCGATATCGATGTTCGTGGTGCCAAAATGCTTCATTCACACTCTCTAGTAGTGCTGCAAAAGCAGTTGAAATCGATTCGATAGTTTTCAAAAAATCACCTTTTTTCTTCATGAAAAAGTTCGATTCGGACCCCTGTAACTCGAGAACGGTTGCTCCGATATCGATGTTCGTGGTGCCAAAATGCTTCATTCACACTCTCTAGTAGTGCTGCAAAAGCAGTTGAAATCGATTCGATAGTTTTCAAAAAATCACCTTTTTTCTTCATGAAAAAGTTCGATTCGGACCCCTGTAACTCGAGAACGGTTGCTCCGATATCGATGTTCGTGGTGCCAAAATGCTTCATTCACACTCTCTAGTAGTGCTGCAAAAGCAGTTGAAATCGATTCGATAGTTTTCAAAAAATCACCTTTTTTCTTCATGAAAAAGTTCGATTCGGACCCCTCTAACTCGAGAACGGTTGCTCCGATATCGATGTTCGTGGTGCCAAAATGCTTCATTCACACTCTCTAGTAGTACTGCAAAAGCAGTTCAAATCGATTCGATAGTTTTCAAAAAATCACCTTTTTTCTTCATGAAAAAGTTCGATTCGGACCCCACTAACTCGAGAACGGTTGCTCCGATATCGATGTTCGTGGTGCCAAAATGCTTCATTCACACTCTCTAGTAGTGCTGCAAAACCAGTTGAAATCGATTCGATAGTTTTCAAAAAATCACCTTTTTTCTTCATGAAAAAGTTCGATTCGGACCCCACTAACTCGAGAACGGTTGCTCCGATATCGATGTTCGTGGTGCCAAAATGCTTCATTCACACTCTCTAGTAGTGCTGCAAAACCAGTTGAAATCGATTCGATAGTTTTCAAAAAATCACCTTTTTTCTTCATGAAAAAGTTCGATTCGGACCCCTCTAACTCGAGAACGGTTGCTCCGATATCGATGTTCGTGGTGCCAAAATGCTTCATTCACACTCTCTAGTAGTGCTGCAAAACCAGTTGAAATCGATTCGATAGTTTTCAAAAAATCACCTTTTTTCTTCATGAAAAAGTTCGATTCGGACCCCTCTAACTCGAGAATGGATGCTCCGAAATCGATGTTCGTGGTGCCAAAATGCTTCATTCACACTCTCTAGTAGTGCTGCAAAACCAGTTCAAATCGATTCGATAGTTTTCAAAAAATCACCTTTTTTCTTCATGAAAAAGTTCGATTCGGACCCCACTAACTCGAGAACGGTTGCTCCGATATCGATGTTCGTGGTGCCAAAATGCTTCATTCACACTCTCTAGTAGTGCTGCAAAAGCAGTTGAAATCGATTCGATAATTTTCAAAAAATCACCTTTTTTCTTCATGAAAAAGTTCGATTCGGACCCCTCTAACTCGAGAACGGTTGCTCCGATATCGATGTTCGTGGTGCCAAAATGCTTCATTTACACTCTCTAGTAGTGCTGCAAAAGCAGTTGAAATCGATTCGATAGTTTTCAAAAAATCACCTTTTTTCTTCATGAAAAAGTTCGATTCGGACCCCTCTAACTCGAGAACGGTTGCTCCGATATCGATGTTCGTGGTGCCAAAATGCTTCATTCACACTCTCTAGTAGTGCTGCAAAAGCAGTTGAAATCGATTCGATAGTTTTCAAAAAATCACCTTTTTTCTTCATGAAAAAGTTCGATTCGGACCCCTCTAACTCGAGAACGGTTGCTCCGATATCGATGTTCGTGGTGCCAAAATGCTTCATTCACACTCTCTAGTAGTGCTGCAAAAGCAGTTGAAATCGATTCGATAGTTTTCAAAAAATCACCTTTTTTCTTCATGAAAAAGTTCGATTCGGACCCCACTAACTCGAGAACGGTTGCTCCGATATCGATGTTCGTGGTGCCAAAATGCTTCATTCACACTCTCTAGTAGTGCTGCAAAACCAGTTGAAATCGATTCGATAGTTTTCAAAAAATCACCTTTTTTCTTCATGAAAAAGTTCGATTCGGACCCCACTAACTCGAGAACGGTTGCTCCGATATCGATGTTCGTGGTGCCAAAATGCTTCATTCACACTCTCTAGTAGTGCTGCAAAACCAGTTGAAATCGATTCGATAGTTTTCAAAAAATCACCTTTTTTCTTCATGAAAAAGTTCGATTCGGACCCCTCTAACTCGAGAACGGTTGCTCCGATATCGATGTTCGTGGTGCCAAAATGCTTCATTCACACTCTCTAGTAGTGCTGCAAAAGCAGTTGAAATCGATTCGATAGTTTTCAAAAAATCACCTTTTTTCTTCATGAAAAAGTTCGATTCGGACCCCTCTAACTCGAGAACGGTTGCTCCGATATCGATGTTCGTGGTGCCAAAATGCTTCATTCACACTCTCTAGTAGTGCTGCAAAAGCAGTTGAAATCGATTCGATAGTTTTCAAAAAATCACCTTTTTTCTTCATGAAAAAGTTCGATTCGGACCCCTCTAACTCGAGAACGGTTGCTCCGATATCGATGTTCGTGGTGCCAAAATGCTTCATTCACACTCTCTAGTAGTGCTGCAAAACCAGTTGAAATCGATTCGATAGTTTTCAAAAAATCACCTTTTTTCTTCATGAAAAAGTTCGATTCGGACCCCTCTAACTCGAGAACGGTTGCTCCGATATCGATGTTCGTGGTGCCAAAATGCTTCATTCACACTATCTAGTAGTGCTGCAAAAGCAGTTGAAATCGATTCGATAGTTTTCAAAAAATCACCTTTTTTCTTCATGAAAAAGTTCGATTCGGACCCCTCTAACTCGAGAACGGTTGCTCCGATATCGATGTTCGTAGTGCCAAAATGCTTCATTCACACTCTCTAGTAGTGCTGCAAAAGCAGTTGAAATCGATTCGATAGTTTTCAAAAAATCACCTTTTTTCTTCATGAAAAAGTTCGATTCGGACCACTCTAACTCGAGAACGGTTGCTCCGATATCGATGTTCGTGGTGCCAAAATGCTTCATTCACACTCTCTAGTAGTGCTGCAAAAGCAGTTGAAATCGATTCGATAGTTTTCAAAAAATCACCTTTTTTCTTCATGAAAAAGTTCGATTCGGACCCCTCTAACTCGAGAACGGTTGCTCCGATATCGATGTTCGTGGTGCCAAAATGCTTCATTCACACTCTCTAGTAGTGCTGCAAAAGCAGTTGAAATCGATTCGATAGTTTTCAAAAAATCACCTTTTTTCTTCATGAAAAAGTTCGATTCGGACCCCTGTAACTCGAGAACGGTTGCTCCGATATCGATGTTCGTGGTGCCAAAATGCTTCATTCACACTCTCTAGTAGTGCTGCAAAACCAGTTGAAATCGATTCGATAGTTTTCAAAAAATCACCTTTTTTCTTCATGAAAAAGTTCGATTCGGACCCCTCTAACTCGAGAACGGTTGCTCCGATATCGATGTTCGTGGTGCCAAAATGCTTCATTCACACTCTCTAGTAGTGCTGCAAAAGCAGTTGAAATCGATTCGATAGTTTTCAAAAAATCACCTTTTTTCTTCATGAAAAAGTTCGATTCGGACCCCTGTAACTCGAGAACGGTTGCTCCGATATCGATGTTCGTGGTGCCAAAATGCTTCATTCATACTCTCTAGTAGTGCTGCAAAACCAGTTGAAATCGATTCGATAGTTTTCAAAAAATCACCTTTTTTCTTCATGAAAAAGTTCGATTCGGACCCCACTAACTCGAGAACGGTTGCTCCGATATCGATGTTCGTAGTGCCAAAATGCTTCATTCACACTCTCTAGTAGTGCTGCAAAAGCAGTTGAAATCGATTCGATAGTTTTCAAAAAATCACCTTTTTTCTTCATGAAAAAGTTCGATTCGGACCCCTCTAACTCGAGAACGGTTGCTCCGATATCGATGTTCGTGGTGCCAAAATGCTTCATTCACACTCTCTAGTAGTGCTGCAAAACCAGTTGAAATCGATTCGATAGTTTTCAAAAAATCACCTTTTTTCTTCATGAAAAAGTTCGATTCGGACCCCTCTAACTCGAGAACGGTTGCTCCGATATCGATGTTCGTGGTGCCAAAATGCTTCATTCACACTCTCTAGTAGTGCTGCAAAAGCAGTTGAAATCGATTCGATAGTTTTCAAAAAATCACCTTTTTTCTTCATGAAAAAGTTCGATTCGGACCCCTCTAACTCGAGAACGGTTGCTCCGATATCGATGTTCGTGGTGCCAAAATGCTTCATTCACACTCTCTAGTAGTGCTGCAAAAGCAGTTGAAATCGATTCGATAGTTTTCAAAAAATCACCTTTTTTCTTCATGAAAAAGTTCGATTCGGACCCCTCTAACTCGAGAACGGTTGCTCCGATATCGATGTTCGTGGTGCCAAAATGCTTCATTCACACTCTCTAGTAGTGCTGCAAAAGCAGTTGAAATCGATTCGATAGTTTTCAAAAAATCACCTTTTTTCTTCATGAAAAAGTTCGATTCGGACCCCTCTAACTCGAGAACGGTTGCTCCGATATCGATGTTCGTGGTGCCAAAATGCTTCATTCACACTCTCTAGTAGTGCTGCAAAACCAGTTGAAATCGATTCGATAGTTTTCAAAAAATCACCTTTTTTCTTCATGAAAAAGTTCGATTCGGACCCCTCTAACTCGAGAACGGTTGCTCCGATATCGATGTTCGTGGTGCCAAAATGCTTCATTCACACTCTCTAGTAGTGCTGCAAAAGCAGTTGAAATCGATTCGATAGTTTTCAAAAAATCACCTTTTTTCTTCATGAAAAAGTTCGATTCGGACCCCTCTAACTCGAGAACGGTTGCTCCGATATCGATGTTCGTGGTGCCAAAATGCTTCATTCACACTCTCTAGTAGTGCTGCAAAAGCAGTTGAAATCGATTCGATAGTTTTCAAAAAATCACCTTTTTTCTTCATGAAAAAGTTCGATTCGGACCCCTCTAACTCGAGAACGGTTGCTCCGATATCGATGTTCGTGGTGCCAAAATGCTTCATTCACACTCTCTAGTAGTGCTGCAAAAGCAGTTGAAATCGATTCGATAGTTTTCAAAAAATCACCTTTTTTCTTCATGAAAAAGTTCGATTCGGACCCCTCTAACTCGAGAACGGTTGCTCCGATATCGATGTTCGTGGTGCCAAAATGCTTCATTCACACTCTCTAGTAGTGCTGCAAAAGCAGTTGAAATCGATTCGATAGTTTTCAAAAAATCACCTTTTTTCTTCATGAAAAAGTTCGATTCGGACCCCTCTAACTCGAGAACGGTTGCTCCGATATCGATGTTCGTGGTGCCAAAATGCTTCATTCACACTCTCTAGTAGTGCTGCAAAAGCAGTTGAAATCGATTCGATAGTTTTCAAAAAATCACCTTTTTTCTTCATGAAAAAGTTCGATTCGGACCCCTCTAACTCGAGAACGGTTGCTCCGATATCGATGTTCGTGGTGCCAAAATGCTTCATTCACACTCTCTAGTAGTGCTGCAAAAGCAGTTGAAATCGATTCGATAGTTTTCAAAAAATCACCTTTTTTCTTCATGAAAAAGTTCGATTCGGACCCCTGTAACTCGAGAACGGTTGCTCCGATATCGATGTTCGTGGTGCCAAAATGCTTCATTCACACTCTCTAGTAGTGCTGCAAAAGCAGTTGAAATCGATTCGATAGTTTTCAAAAAATCACCTTTTTTCTTCATGAAAAAGTTCGATTCGGACCCCTCTAACTCGAGAACGGTTGCTCCGATATCGATGTTCGTGGTGCCAAAATGCTTCATTCACACTCTCTAGTAGTGCTGCAAAAGCAGTTGAAATCGATTCGATAGTTTTCAAAAAATCACCTTTTTTCTTCATGAAAAAGTTCGATTCGGACCCCTCTAACTCGAGAACGGTTGCTCCGATATCGATGTTCGTGGTGCCAAAATGCTTCATTCACACTCTCTAGTAGTGCTGCAAAACCAGTTGAAATCGATTCGATAGTTTTCAAAAAATCACCTTTTTTCTTCATGAAAAAGTTCGATTCGGACCCCTCTAACTCGAGAACGGTTGCTCCGATATCGATGTTCGTGGTGCCAAAATGCTTCATTCACACTCTCTAGTAGTGCTGCAAAAGCAGTTGAAATCGATTCGATAGTTTTCAAAAAATCACCTTTTTTCTTCATGAAAAAGTTCGATTCGGACCCCTCTAACTCGAGAACGGTTGCTCCGATATCGATGTTCGTGGTGCCAAAATGCTTCATTCACACTCTCTAGTAGTGCTGCAAAACCAGTTGAAATCGATTCGATAGTTTTCAAAAAATCACCTTTTTTCTTCATGAAAAAGTTCGATTCGGACCCCACTAACTCGAGAACGGTTGCTCCGATATCGATGTTCGTGGTGCCAAAATGCTTCATTCACACTCTCTAGTAGTGCTGCAAAACCAGTTGAAATCGATTCGATAGTTTTCAAAAAATCACCTTTTTTCTTCATGAAAAAGTTCGATTCGGACCCCACTAACTCGAGAACGGTTGCTCCGATATCGATGTTCGTGGTGCCAAAATGCTTCATTCACACTCTCTAGTAGTGCTGCAAAACCAGTTGAAATCGATTCGATAGTTTTCAAAAAATCACCTTTTTTCTTCATGAAAAAGTTCGATTCGGACCCCTCTAACTCGAGAACGGTTGCTCCGATATCGATGTTCGTGGTGCCAAAATGCTTCATTCACACTCTCTAGTAGTGCTGCAAAACCAGTTGAAATCGATTCGATAGTTTTCAAAAAATCACCTTTTTTCTTCATGAAAAAGTTCGATTCGGACCCCTCTAACTCGAGAACGGTTGCTCCGATATCGATGTTCGTGGTGCCAAAATGCTTCATTCACACTCTCTAGTAGTGCTGCAAAAGCAGTTGAAATCGATTCGATAGTTTTCAAAAAATCACCTTTTTTCTTCATGAAAAAGTTCGATTCGGACCCCTCTAACTCGAGAACGGTTGCTCCGATATCGATGTTCGTGGTGCCAAAATGCTTCATTCACACTCTCTAGTAGTGCTGCAAAAGCAGTTGAAATCGATTCGATAGTTTTCAAAAAATCACCTTTTTTCTTCATGAAAAAGTTCGATTCGGACCCCTCTAACTCGAGAACGGTTGCTCCGATATCGATGTTCGTGGTGCCAAAATGCTTCATTCACACTCTCTAGTAGTGCTGCAAAAGCAGTTGAAATCGATTCGATAGTTTTCAAAAAATCACCTTTTTTCTTCATGAAAAAGTTCGATTCGGACCCCTCTAACTCGAGAACGGTTGCTCCGATATCGATGTTCGTGGTGCCAAAATGCTTCATTCACACTCTCTAGTAGTGCTGCAAAACCAGTTGAAATCGATTCGATAGTTTTCAAAAAATCACCTTTTTTCTTCATGAAAAAGTTCGATTCGGACCCCTCTAACTCGAGAACGGTTGCTCCGATATCGATGTTCGTGGTGCCAAAATGCTTCATTCACACTCTCTAGTAGTGCTGCAAAAGCAGTTGAAATCGATTCGATAGTTTTCAAAAAATCACCTTTTTTCTTCATGAAAAAGTTCGATTCGGACCCCTGTAACTCGAGAACGGTTGCTCCGATATCGATGTTCGTGGTGCCAAAATGCTTCATTCACACTCTCTAGTAGTGCTGCAAAAGCAGTTGAAATCGATTCGATAGTTTTCAAAAAATCACCTTTTTTCTTCATGAAAAAGTTCGATTCGGACCCCTCTAACTCGAGAACGGTTGCTCCGATATCGATGTTCGTGGTGCCAAAATGCTTCATTCACACTCTCTAGTAGTGCTGCAAAACCAGTTGAAATCGATTCGATAGTTTTCAAAAAATCACCTTTTTTCTTCATGAAAAAGTTCGATTCGGACCCCTCTAACTCGAGAACGGTTGCTCCGATATCGATGTTCGTGGTGCCAAAATGCTTCATTCACACTCTCTAGTAGTGCTGCAAAACCAGTTCAAATCGATTCGATAGTTTTCAAAAAATCACCTTTTTTCTTCATGAAAAAGTTCGATTCGGACCCCTGTAACTCGAGAACGGTTGCTCCGATATCGATGTTCGTGGTGCCAAAATGCTTCATTCACACTCTCTAGTAGTGCTGCAAAAGCAGTTCAAATCGATTCGAGGGATTTCAAAAAATAAACTTTTCTCATCACGAAAAAGTTCGATTCGGACCCCTCTAACTCGAGAACGGAAAGTCCGATATCGATGTTCTTGGTGCCAGAATGCTTAGTTTGCAATCTTGAATACGGATACAGTGTCAACTTAATCCTATGAGTTCAATCTCAGAAATTCACTTTTTTTTATGAAAAGATAGACTAAAAGTTGTCACGCATCTGGACTGGAAAATGCAAACTGAGCATTCTGGCACCAAGAACAACGATATCGGACTTTCCGTTCTCGAGTTAGAGAGGTCCGAATCGAAATTTTTCGTGATGAGAAAAGGTGATTTTTTGAAAACTATCGAATCGATTTGAACTGGTTTTGCAGCACTACTAGAGAGTGTAAATGAAGCATTTTGGCACCACTAACATCGATATCGGAGCAACCGTTCTCGAGTTAGTGGGGTCCGAATCGAACTTTTTCATGAAGAAAAAAGGTGATTTTTTGAAAACTATCGAATCGATTTCAACTGCTTTTGCAGCACTACTAGAGAGTGTGAATGAAGCATTTTGGCACCACGAACATCGATATCGGAGCAACCGTTCTCGAGTTAGAGGGGTCCGAATCGAACTTTTTCATGAAGAAAAAAGGTGATTTTTTGAAAACTATCGAATCGATTTCAACTGGTTTTGCAGCACTACTAGAGAGTGTAAATGAAGCATTTTGGCACCACGAACATCGATATCGGAGCAACCGTTCTCGAGTTAGAGGGGTCCGAATCGAACTTTTTCATGAAGAAAAAAGGTGATTTTTTGAAAACTATCGAATCGATTTCAACTGCTTTTGCAGCAATACTAGAGAGTGTGAATGAAGCATTTTGGCACCACGAACATCGATATCGGAGGAACCGTTCTCGAGTTAGTGGGGTCCGAATCGAACTTTTTCATGAAGAAAAAAGGTGATTTTTTGAAAACTATCGAATCGATTTCAACTGGTTTTGCAGCACTACTAGAGAGTGTAAATGAAGCATTTTGGCACCACGAACATCGATATCGGAGCAACCGTTCTCGAGTTAGAGGGGTCCGAATCGAACTTTTTCATGAAGAAAAAAGGTGATTTTTTGAAAACTATCGAATCGATTTCAACTGGTTTTGCAGCACTACTAGAGAGTGTGAATGAAGCATTTTGACACATAGGAGATTTAAAATCGGAGAATGTGCTCTTGTAAACCACATCTTATTCTGCACAAAATGTTGGATTCGAACCCCTCTAACTCCAGTACAAAACCTCCGATATCAATGTTCGTTGTGCCAAAATGCTTCATTCACACTCTCTAGTAGTGCTGCAAAACCAGTTGAAATCGATTCGATAGTTTTCAAAAAATCACCTTTTTTCTTCATGAAAAAGTTCGATTCGGACCACTGTAACTCGAGAACGGTTGCTCCGATATCGATGTTCGTGGTGCCAAAATGCTTCATTCACACTCTCTAGTAGTGCTGCAAAAGCAGTTGAAATCGATTCGATAGTTTTCAAAAAATCACCTTTTTTCTTCATGAAAAAGTTCGATTCGGACCCCTGTAACTCGAGAACGGTTGCTCCGATATCGATGTTCGTGGTGCCAAAATGCTTCATTCACACTCTCTAGTAGTGCTGCAAAAGCAGTTGAAATCGATTCGATAGTTTTCAAAAAATCACCTTTTTTCTTCATGAAAAAGTTCGATTCGGACCCCTGTAACTCGAGAACGGTTGCTCCGATATCGATGTTCGTGGTGCCAAAATGCTTCATTCACACTCTCTAGTAGTGCTGCAAAACCAGTTGAAATCGATTCGATAGTTTTCAAAAAATCACCTTTTTTCTTCATGAAAAAGTTCGATTCGGACCCCTCTAACTCGAGAACGGTTGCTCCGATATCGATGTTCGTGGTGCCAAAATGCTTCATTCACACTCTCTAGTAGTGCTGCAAAAGCAGTTGAAATCGATTCGATAGTTTTCAAAAAATCACCTTTTTTCTTCATGAAAAAGTTCGATTCGGACCCCTCTAACTCGAGAACGGTTGCTCCGATATCGATGTTCGTGGTGCCAAAATGCTTCATTCACACTCTCTAGTAGTGCTGCAAAAGCAGTTGAAATCGATTCGATAGTTTTCAAAAAATCACCTTTTTTCTTCATGAAAAAGTTCGATTCGGACCCCTCTAACTCGAGAACGGTTGCTCCGATATCGATGTTCGTGGTGCCAAAATGCTTCATTCACACTCTCTAGTAGTGCTGCAAAAGCAGTTGAAATCGATTCGATAGTTTTCAAAAAATCACCTTTTTTCTTCATGAAAAAGTTCGATTCGGACCCCTCTAACTCGAGAACGGTTGCTCCGATATCGATGTTCGTGGTGCCAAAATGCTTCATTCACACTCTCTAGTAGTGCTGCAAAAGCAGTTCAAATCGATTCGAGGGATTTCAAAAAATAAACTTTTCTCATCACGAAAAAGTTCGATTCGGACCCCACTAACTCGAGAACGGTTGCTCCGATATCGATGTTCGTGGTGCCAAAATGCTTCATTCACACTCTCTAGTAGTGCTGCAAAACCAGTTGAAATCGATTCGATAGTTTTCAAAAAATCACCTTTTTTCTTCATGAAAAAGTTCGATTCGGACCCCACTAACTCGAGAACGGTTGCTCCGATATCGATGTTCGTGGTGCCAATGTCACGTCCTCCGCTACTTTAGCAGATAAAAATTTGCTACTTTTGTAAATAATTAAATTGTTATTATTTAATAAGCTTTTGTCATGCGCAGGCCCCGATTTCGACCCCTGCGCATTAATTTCTATAACTACCCCCATATCTCGAAAACCACCGAAGTAATCGGTATAAAACAAAAATATTATTAATTGTTATTATTTTTGTGGTAGGTTGGGGAATATCCGTAACGCTCGTAAAACTAGTATTTTACGAGTTATGCGCGATCAAACATCGGGCTTCGTTCTCGCTTTGGCTCGAACTTTCGTTATTATTTAACTATATTATTAATACTCATAATTGTAAACTATTGTTGTAAATACCTATATTGTTATTGTATTAATTATTATTGTTTACAATATTATTGCTCATCATGACCTGCGACATCGATCAGGTATATAGTACTTCGAACCGCCGCTAGGTGGCCGCGGCGATGATCGCTCCTCTCGCTATGCGAATGATTGCGCGCTAGGCTATAAGCGGAGCGCTGAGCAGTAATCTGCGGCAGTCGATCTGAAGTATTCACGCCGATACTTCAGAGAGATCATAATTTTTGGTAAGAAGACAATCTCTCTTGGCACGCTTAGTAGCGAGCTGGAGAACCTCGAGCTACACAGCCCGGTTCTCTTAGGAAGAGAGACTGTTATAGGCGGGGTTTAGATGTTAGGCGCCTACGCTTTGCAGCGTGGATGGACCCAGGGGTGTAGCTATATAGCTCCCCCACTGTATGGGTTTAGGAATTTAGAATCAGGGTCAGTTCCTATCCTTGCACGGACAAGGAAGGATGACCAAGTAAGCAGGCCCCCCTACACAGAGGGTCTAGCTCCGCCCCATAGCTTCCTGTGATTACTGCGCCTTCGCATCGCTAGTAATTTGTAAATCGTGACTTGTATTATTCTTTGTTAAATAAATATTGTTCTGTAACTTGTCAACTCTACGTGTCATCGACTTATTCACATTCTTCGACCTCCTCACCACCCGCTCGCCCACGTTGCACGCTATCTTTTACCTTAAATTCTAATATCTGATCCTTCATTGGACCAGTCGGGATATATACGATCCCTGGTGGCAGCGATACCCGTGCTATTTGGCGCACGTTGCGTGATAACGTTACAATGTCACCAGAAACCCTATGTCGCGCTCTGAAGACACCAGGGTGTGACATAATTTTTGGTGACAGCGGTGGGATTCGATTAAAACTAAGGGGGAACCCCTCTTTATCCCGCGACATCGAAGAATTGTGAATGAGATATCAAAAACCTAAAACATGGAGGAAGACGCTTCCATTCCCCTCGAGAGAACACCAAGCAACTCAAGAAATAGGGACACTATGGACGATACCACGAAATTACCCTCGGTCGATAACAACTTCAAAGGGATCCATCTGAAGCAACTGAAACTTGAGAAGACTCAACGAGACCTCACTGCAGCTCTCTCACACATTAAGGTGTTACTTGGAACGCTTATGGATAGTTCTGGAGAATTATCTTCAATCCCCGCTTCCAGTACACCAAAAGCGGTGACTAGCAGAAACACTGCCATAGAAAGTCTTCCCAGCTTGCCTGCACAGACTGTTGCATCGTCGATGAACTATCCTTCTATTTGTGACCCGACGTATTCATTAAAGGATGTCTTGGAGACAGTTCCGACCTTTGATGGAGACGAAAAGTCACTACTTCAGTTCAGCAGATCCTGCAAGGAAGCCTTAAACATGATACCACGGGAGATGGAACCCGGCTTAGCTAGAATGCTCCGCACTAAATTAAAAGGACGTGCTTACCGCGCTGTAGAAGATGACGTCACAGACTCAGTCGCCGTCCTTATACGACATCTAAAGGAGTGTTTTGCTCCCCTCAGATCGCGTTATGCATACAGGGGTGAGCTGAGTAATATCTACATGAAGCCGAAAGAGCATATAATCGACTATTACTCCAGGGTCAAGGATATGCGATCCGCTATCATCGACGAGGAAAATCCAACAGCTAGGGCAATGATGGACGAAATAGACGACTTCACCCTAGACTGTTTCTATAGGGGACTTCCCAACACTTATAGGCTATACCTGAAGACAGAGCGTTACGATAACCTCTCTGAAGCATATGCTATCGCTCTCAGGGTTAGCAAAAGCCTCGAGCTAGACAGTATCAGAAGCGGAAGCATGAGACCGCATTCGTCTACGGACAAATCACGCAAGGAACCCGTGAAAGCTCCCGCTGAAGCTGGAACCAAGCCATACTGTAGGTCGGATAACCGCCCCCAAAAACAGAGTGCCACTTGCCTTTACTGTAAGAAGCAAGGACACGCAATGGAGTATTGCTATGAGCGGAAAAATTCCCGGTCTGCGGGAAACACAAGCAACCCTGCGGGAGAAATGGGTGCAGCCCATGAAGTAAGGACGATCTCCGAAAAGGAGCAACCACGCACCAGAGGTTCGACAGGAATTGCTACCGTCAACCTCAGGCACTCAGAACCACACCTCGTAATCCCTCTGAGCTTGGACGAGGCCAAGGATACGAAGGCTATGGTAGATACCGGTAGCGATGTTAATATCGTCAAGCCCTGTGCATTGCGAACAGGGGCGGTTATTAACACCGCAGATACCCGGGACTTAGTGGGTATTAGTCCTGAAGTAATGAGGACCAAAGGGTCCATTTCTTCGGAAATCTTTGGTGATCCGCACAAGTTTGACGTTGTGTCGGACGATTTCCCTTGCGACGCAGATGCCATAATGGGGTTGGAATCCCAAAAATTGGTTAAAGGAAAAGTTGATGTTGCGGGGAGAGTGCTGGAATTGCCGGATACTACGATAAGGTTTCTCGACATTCCCCCGACTAATACGGTTACGGTTAGGCAAATTGTGCTAGGATTTCCTGAGGAGACAGAGAATTCCGAAGGCAGTACAATCGTTTTGCCAGAATTTGAAACAGAGGCAGATGACGCCATTGAAGGCTCAAACATTCGGGAACGCTCCGACTCGACTGGATTGGTCCAGGGTGACGTCACGAGTGATCATGCGGAAACTGAAAAGGAATTGGCCGGTGAACAACCCATTTTGGGAAGAGACCTCGTGAAAGAGGGTCTTTCCGGGAATGTCCCCATAGCGAGGGAGGATTCCATGAAGAAAGGGCGAGACGAGATGAAGCGTCGAGTCGAATTAACATGTAGCTTAGTGTTAATTATTCTGCATGGGTTGGGTCAGGCAGTTCATAAGTTCGTTAATGGTCATGTGAACGTTCATCGGATACATCCTGTTGATCCTCGGTCCGATAAGGTAAGGCAAGTGTGGGAAAAAGTTGACACTAATAGCCTAGGCCAGGATGAGAGGAATGGTGTCGTGAGCCTCCTCGAAAAATACGACGATACCTTCTGTTTGGAAGAAGACAAACTCACCTGTACTCGTGTTTTAAGGCATAGGATTCCCACTGTGGATAATCTCTCTGTAAACGTGAAGCCTTACGCATATTCGATAGAGCAGAAAGCCGAGATTAATAGGCAGGTCGTTGACCTATTGAGTAAAGACATTATCGAAGAATCGGAATCTTCCTACAATTCACCTTTATGGTTCATACCGATTAAACCCGACATATCTAAAGAGATATACGAAGGACACTTCTCGAACCTAAAGAAACGTTTCGAGAAAATACCGAGGACAGCCAGCGAGAATCTGGATAAGTCGAAGGAAAGGAGAGAAAGCTTCGACGATAGGATTACTAACCCAGTGGAACTGAAGGAAGGAAACCACGTGCTCACTACGCGCGACCTGGAACTGCACCTTCATCGAGGTACACTGGCCCGCACCGTGCGATCAAGACTTTGGATAGTGTAAATTCTGTGTTTAGTTGTAATAGTAACAACATGCTGATCGACGCGAATAAAGTGCGAAAAACTAGAATACTTATCGTTAACAGAGTGAGTGAAATTAGGATTAAGTGATGTCAAGGGGCTGACATCTCCCTAAGGGGGATGGTGTCACGTCCTCCGCTACTTTAGCAGATAAAAATTTGCTACTTTTGTAAATAATTAAATTGTTATTATTTAATAAGCTTTTGTCATGCGCAGGCCCCGATTTCGACCCCTGCGCATTAATTTCTATAACTACCCCCATATCTCGAAAACCACCGAAGTAATCGGTATAAAACAAAAATATTATTAATTGTTATTATTTTTGTGGTAGGTTGGGGAATATCCGTAACGCTCGTAAAACTAGTATTTTACGAGTTATGCGCGATCAAACATCGGGCTTCGTTCTCGCTTTGGCTCGAACTTTCGTTATTATTTAACTATATTATTAATACTCATAATTGTAAACTATTGTTGTAAATACCTATATTGTTATTGTATTAATTATTATTGTTTACAATATTATTGCTCATCATGACCTGCGACATCGATCAGGTATATAGTACTTCGAACCGCCGCTAGGTGGCCGCGGCGATGATCGCTCCTCTCGCTATGCGAATGATTGCGCGCTAGGCTATAAGCGGAGCGCTGAGCAGTAATCTGCGGCAGTCGATCTGAAGTATTCACGCCGATACTTCAGAGAGATCATAATTTTTGGTAAGAAGACAATCTCTCTTGGCACGCTTAGTAGCGAGCTGGAGAACCTCGAGCTACACAGCCCGGTTCTCTTAGGAAGAGAGACTGTTATAGGCGGGGTTTAGATGTTAGGCGCCTACGCTTTGCAGCGTGGATGGACCCAGGGGTGTAGCTATATAGCTCCCCCACTGTATGGGTTTAGGAATTTAGAATCAGGGTCAGTTCCTATCCTTGCACGGACAAGGAAGGATGACCAAGTAAGCAGGCCCCCCTACACAGAGGGTCTAGCTCCGCCCCATAGCTTCCTGTGATTACTGCGCCTTCGCATCGCTAGTAATTTGTAAATCGTGACTTGTATTATTCTTTGTTAAATAAATATTGTTCTGTAACTTGTCAACTCTACGTGTCATCGACTTATTCACATTCTTCGACCTCCTCACCACCCGCTCGCCCACGTTGCACGCTATCTTTTACCTTAAATTCTAATATCTGATCCTTCATTGGACCAGTCGGGATATATACGATCCCTGGTGGCAGCGATACCCGTGCTATTTGGCGCACGTTGCGTGATAACGTTACAATGTCACCAGAAACCCTATGTCGCGCTCTGAAGACACCAGGGTGTGACACCAAAATGCTTCATTCACACTCTCTAGTAGTGCTGCAAAACCAGTTGAAATCGATTCGATAGTTTTCAAAAAATCACCTTTTTTCTTCATGAAAAAGTTCGATTCGGACCCCTCTAACTCGAGAACGGTTGCTCCGATATCGATGTTCGTGGTGCCAAAATGCTTCATTCACACTCTCTAGTAGTGCTGCAAAACCAGTTGAAATCGATTCGATAGTTTTCAAAAAATCACCTTTTTTCTTCATGAAAAAGTTCGATTCGGACCCCTGTAACTCGAGAACGGTTGCTCCGATATCGATGTTCGTGGTG
>JBBEEM010000103.1:0-28693 GCA_037305995.1 Sclerodermus sp. 'alternatusi'
ATAGAGCTGCAAATCCAGTTTCGATACAATCGATCGATTTCAAAAAATCACATTTTTCACCGAAAAGTTCTATTCGGAAGCCCTTAACTCGAGTACGGATCATCCGATCTTTATGTTCTATATGCAAAAATGCCTCATTTGTATTCCCTAATAGAGCAAAGAGACCAGTTTCGATCAAATCTATCGATTTCAAAAAATCACATTTTTCATCGAAAAGTTCTGTTCGACAGCCTTTAACTCGAGAACGGAACGTCCGATCTTTATGTTCTATAGGCCAAAATGCTTCATTTGTGTTCCCTAATAGAGCAAAGAGATCAGTTTCGATCAAATCGAACGATTTCAAAAAATCACCTTTTTCAACGAAAAGTTCTATTCGGAGGCCTTTAACTCGAGAACGGAACATCCGATCTTTATGTTCTATACGCCAAAATGCTTCATTTGTGTTCCCTAATAGATCTGCACAATCAATTTCGATCAAATAGATCGATTTCAAAAAATCAGCTTTTTCAACGAAAAGTTCTATTCGGAGGCCTTTAACTCGAGAACGGATCATCCGATCTTTATGTTCTATACGCCAAAATGCTTCATTTGTGTTCCTTAATAGAGCTGCACAACTAGTTTCGATCAAATCGATCGATTTCAAAAAATCACATTTTTCATCGAAAAGTTCTATTCGGAGGCCTTTAACTCGAGAACGGTGTTCGCGGGTGCGAACACGTTATTTGTTAAAGGGACATTTTAGTTCGTTTCTTGATGGAGAGAGGGGGGGAGGGGGCCGCTGCCGCGCGACGAGGGAGGCGGGGGGCATTCGTGTCGGAGTTGGCTTAGGGTTAGCACCGGAGTTCTCCGGCTGTACCAAAAATGGGAGTTTTGCGCGTATCAGGTGCGTGCGTGGTCGACCTGCGGGTCATTCGTAGTTGCGTTGGCGGATTGAAGGCAGGTAGGGTAGTGACATGCCGACGAGGCGGCATGTCCATTCATTCGATGTGTGGGCCGAGGGGGGCGGAGTACCCCTCGTTGTCTGGATTCCCGGTCCAGGCAGAGGTGAGTCCAAAGGTCGGCAGGTGATACCTGACCCCCTTGCGAGCGCAGTGAGGGTGTTGCACCCGTGCCCTGAGACGTCGGGGGCTGTGACTCGCCTACCTAGGTGAGCGGATGGGCTCATCTTCCCACCTACACTTCCGGACTGCGGTCTTAAACGTGGCCAAAACCGGACAGTGTCCTTTCTTCTCAATCCGCCATTACCGTCAGGATCCTGTGCGGCTAGATTGTGAGTATGTGTGTGTGTGTGATATTTTAATCTTTGTACCCATTGTATTTGTCCCCTTTGCTTGTTTCTTAGTTCTTGGTCGGCTTTTCCTCCACCATTGGTGGAGGTTTTTATGCCTAGGGTTTTGCAGGCTTTGTCTACATCCTTTGGATTTAAGATTGATAAGCCTTAGAGTCTAGGAAACTCCTTTTCCTTCCCTTCTGGAAGGTTTTTTCGGGTTTCTTCCAATTTGCAAGTAGCATATCTAGTATCATGTGCGAGGCCTCTTTTTCCCTCATTTGGAGGGTTTTGGGGTGCTCCGTTGAGTCTGCCCTATGTCCAATAATTAGCTAAAAATAAATGGCGTTGCATATTTTCCCTGTAAATTGGTTCACGTTATTTCTTCCCGCTTCCCCCCTCCGGAACCCACCATGTTCCCTCTACCGAGAGAGGTGTTGGGCAATAGTTCCAACATTTTTTGGTGCCCCGGGTGAGGAACGGGGGGAGCGGTCGGCGAAATTGGCGGGAAGTCGGCTTTGGGGAAAGCCGACTAGCGACCGTTGGCGAACGATAAGGAGTTGCCAATTTTCCACGGTGTCGGGTGTCCGGCTCGGCAACCGTTTTTTCGCGGGAACCGGCGTATCACCCTGTGCTGGCCCCCTATGCTCAGTTCGAAAAATTGGCGATTCTGCGCAATTTGAGGGGGCTCATGGTTAAGCGTGCTGAGGTGTCTCGTTCACTTGGTGGATACGACGACTACAGGCTAGACGTGCTCTCACAATTATCCATCGAAATCTGGAAGGCCATATCTCAAGGATAGGACGATACTATAATCAAGGAAGGAAGGAAGAAGGACTACTCGCTTCATTTATCGGGTTAATTACCGTTCGATTCAAGGAATTTCTTTCCTTTTGGTAAGTCCATTCCATTTACAGGTCAACCTGCGGGACCCTCGTTTAATTTTCGCGAGTGAAAGTGTCAGTGCCGTGTTTGAACCCTTTGCTACGTGAACCGATAACCATGTCTAGCGTCACGACAAAGCGACTGTTTAATGCGCAAATTGCGCGTTTTGAGGAGATTGAGAGGATCGGGATCTGGGTGCGAGAGAGACCACGCGAGGATTTGTCGGAGGAAATTATAAATTCGCGATTAGACTCTATAAAGGAATTGTGGCGTGAAATTCGCAAGGGTCACGTGGATCTAGTGTCTCGGGAGGATACCGCGGATCATCCTTATTGCAAGGAAAACATGATTGCGTTGCAGCAGGGAATTTTTGAGGAATTGCGGGACCTTTTAGTAAAGGCGTTCGCTGAATTAAAACCTGATCACGCGAATCGACGTCGTAGCAGTGGATCCGATAGACGCGACCGGGTGGATTATGGATCCGCGAAATTACCAAAGGTAGAATTGCCTACTTTTTCGGGACGTTTCGAAGACTGGGAAAGTTTTCACGACTCTTTTACAACTTTAGTTCATGATATACCGAGAGTCGCGGACGCGACTAAGTTGCATTATTTGAAATCTTGTCTTATCGGGCCGGCGGCGTCATTAGTGAAGGATGTCTCGTCAACTAATGCGAATTATTTAAGCACGTGGGAGGCTGTGAAGGAGCGATTTCACAACCCGCGTTTAACAGTTACCCAGCATGTGAAAAACTTATTGAGCTTGAAACCGGTTAAAAGGGAATCTTCGTCCGATTTACGGTTTTTTATCGACGAAGCACAACGGATTGTGCGGGCCCTCGGCAACTTAGGAATGCCCATAGAGGCATGGGATTTTTGGTTCGTCATGCATCTAGTTGATCGTCTTGACCCTGAATCTATCAAAATGTGGGGGAACGAACTGGGTCTTTTAGACGAGCAGTCAGCTACCCTCGCGCGCGATGGTGGGAGAAACGTTCTGGCTTGTCTGCCTAAATTTAAGGATTTTGTTAAATTCGTTATACGACGTTCGCACACGATAGCGGAGGGTGAGATGAACTCGCGCAAGCATCATCACTCGGATACGTCTCAAAGGTCGGCCACCGCATCTTCTACTTCTTCTTCGTCAGCTCGTCGGGTTTTTCATGCCTCTGTAAAGGATTCTACCGCTAATTCCAATTGTCCGTTGTGTTCTGGCTCTCATCATCTAACAAAATGTCGTAAGTTCTTGATTAAGCGCCCTCGTGATCGTCATTCTGAAATTCAGCGCCTGCAACTTTGCTTTAATTGCTTCGGACCGCATAGAGTCGCGAATTGTCAAAATACCGGCTCTTGCCGAACTTGTAAACGTAGACATCACACGCTTCTCCACACTGACCCTCCGATTTCTTCTTCTTCTTCTTCCGCGTCGGTTTCTTCTAGATCGGTGCCCTCTGCAGTAGAAGCTACCCTTCCGGGAGCTAAACTGCCTCCCGCTAGGCCCCCTGCGGCGCCCGCTAAGGGAGTCAGCGTGAATACTGCTAGCGTGGATGACGATGAACGCAAGGTGCTTTTGGCCACCGCCCGTGCTGATTTGTTGGGTTCTCATGGGTCCCAGAGTAGCGCGCGGGTCATGTTAGATAACGGTTCGCAGGCCACCTTTATTTCGGAAAAAATGGTTCAATTGCTCGGCTTATCAAGACGTCCCATTAAAATTCCCCTGACTGGGATCGGCGCGACTTCTGCCGGTACTGCGCGTTGGGAGGTAACCTGCACCATTCGCTCTATTCGGCACCCCAATTTCCGGTTAACGATGAAAGCTCTAGTTCTTCCGCGGCTCACGGCTGAATCTTCAGCGAGGGAGGTCCTAGACATTGATCTCAGCGCTTTCGAGGATTTAGAGTTGGCTAATCCTCATTTCTACTTACCCGGACGGGTCGATCTTATGATAGGCGCGGACTATTACGGGTTGTTCTTTACCGGTGGCGTTCGCCAAATTCCAAGGTCGCGATTGACGGCTCTTAACACCCATTTGGGCTGGGTAGTTATGGGTTCCGTCCGCGTCGCCTCGTCACGGCGGGCGGAGGTGACTCGGTCGGAGGAGGCTTCCGAGGATGGCCTTGTCGCGTTGCATTGCTCTGTCTCTTCTTCTTCTTTCGACATTCAGAGCTCGTTACAGAGATTTTGGATGTTCGAGGAGCTTCCCCAGGTAGTTTCGCGATTAAGTCCGGAAGACGAAGCATGCGAATCCCTTTTTATGGGAACCCATACAAGAGACGATGACGGGCGTTATGTGGTGAAGCTTCCACTTTCGGGAGAATTACCACACGTCGGCTCAGAGACTCGGAGAATGGCGATCGGCTCTCTGAACAGCACGCATCGCAAGTTTTCTCGCGATCCCGAATTAGCTGCCGCGTACCGTGATTTTATGACCACGTATGAGAATCTTGGTCATATGACGCGTATCCCTCCGTCGGAGATTCCGGACTCGAAGGCTTGGTACCTGCCTCACCATGCGGTCCTTCAAATCACACCTGCGAAAAAGAAAATTCGCGTGGTGTTCGACGCGTCTCGAAAGACCCAAAGCGGGCAATGTTTAAACGATTTCCTTCTTGCCGGTCCTCCTCTGCAGCGGGATCTCCCGCTTATTCTTCTGAATTGGCGTCGGTTTAAATTCGTTTTTACGGCTGACATAGTTAAAATGTTCCGCCAAATTGGGGTCGTTCTGGAGGATCAGAACCTCCAGCGGATCGTCTGGTCTTCAGATGCCGGTTCTGAACCAGACCATTTTAAGCTCACCACCGTCACCTACGGAACCGCGTGCGCGCCCTATCTAGCCATCCGTACACTTCAGCAGCTTGCCAATGATGAACGAACTAGCTACCCCCTCGGGGCTCACACTCTTGAGCACAGTACGTACGTCGACGATATTTTTGAGGGTGCGGACGACCTGGACCTCGCTGTTAGAAAACGTGCTGAATTGATCCAAATTCTTGCTCGCGCCGGGATTGCTCTTGATAAGTGGGCTGCAAATCGGTTGGAGTTGCTTCCTTTTGATGCCTCTGCCCCTTATTTAGAGGACGGTAAGGAATTAGACCGCGAAACCTCGGTTAAAACTCTCGGCGTGATTTGGGCCCCACGGCATGATAGTTTTCGATTCTGTGCTGCCGATCAGTCATCTCATTCGAGCGTTACAAAGCGAATGGTACTATCCAGTATCGCTAGGCTCTTCGATCCCTTGGGTTGGCTTTCCCCCGTGACCGTGGTCGCTAAAATTCTAATGCAGGATCTCTGGATTTTGGGGAGTGACTGGGATTCCTCGTTACCCTCCGATCTCCGAGAGAGATGGGTTGCTTATCGCGATTCGCTTTCCTCCATTAATGAAATTTCCATTGATCGTTGGTTGGGGATTTCTGATGGGGTTTCTTATGATCTTCATGGATTTTCGGACGCTTCCAAGCGGGCGTATGCGGCCTCCGTGTACCTTCGAGTTCGCGATAAGGTCGGGAACGTCCACGTGGCACTGCTGGCTGCCAAGACTAAAGTCTCGCCGGTTAAGACAACCAGCATCCCTAAATTGGAATTATGCGGCGCAGTTTTGTTAGTAAAACTCGTCAAATACGTTATGAAATTAGATTTCTTGGCTCAAGCTTCTGTTCACCTCTGGACAGACAGTCAAATCGTTCTTCTGTGGCTCCAACGCCATCCGTGCAAATGGGAAACTTTCGTCGCGAATCGGGTGTCCTTCATCCAGACGGAATTGACCTCTGCTTCCTGGGCGCATGTACCTACAAAGGAGAATCCGGCGGACGTGGCGACACGAGGATCGACCCCGTCGGAATTAAAGGATTCAGCAATTTGGTGGAACGGTCCCACTTGGCTCTCCAAGGACGAAACGGAGTGGCCCAGGGCCCCGGAAGCGATGCAGGTACTACATGTCCGTGTGGAAACGGAGGAACCAGAGATTTTCTCTCGGTTCTCTTCCCTAACGCGATTGATACGTGTCGTGGCATATTGCCTTAGACCGTTAATCAATCTGCGAAAACGCAAGAAGGCGTTGTCTCCTTGTACTTCATTTCTGCAGGCTTCTGAATTGAATTCTGCGAAGCTAAAGGTCATTGGTTTGGCTCAGAATCATTGGTTTGCCGTGGAAATATCTTTGATATTGGCGGGCAAACCTATCCCAAAATCAAGTCCCCTGTTAGCACTTAACCCTATTCGGGATGCCGAAGAAGGCATATTACGAGTGGGTGGACGTTTGGATCAATCTGGTCTCTCTCGTGACGGCAAACATCCTCCGATCCTCCCTCAGCGTTCTAAATTAAGTCGACTTTTTGTATTGCATGCACATGAAACCTGTTTGCATGGCGGAGCGACGCTCACAACGCAGCGTTTGAACCAGTCTGTATGGATTTTAGGCCGAAATCGCCTTGTAAAAACTATCATTAAGAATTGCGTGCGATGCCAGCGGGCTAAACCTCGTCTGCTGCACCAGATGATGGGAGATCTTCCCGCTTCGCGAGTGACCCCCTCTCAGCCATTCGCGCACACCGGACTAGACTATGCGGGCCCCTTTAAGGTACGCACAACCAAAGGGCGCGGTCATAAATCCACCAAGGGATGGATCGCTCTTTTTGTGTGCTTCGCCACAAAGGCGATTCACCTCGAAGTAGTCAGCGACATGACTACACCGACCTTCCTGAACGCTTTTCGCCGCTTCATCAGCCGTCGTGGAGGATGTCGTCATCTCCACAGTGACAACGCTAGCACGTTCCGAGGCGCTGATGTGGAGTTGCAGAGGATGTTCCAAGCGGCATCCGAGTTCTACCAGGAGGCTGCTGAGGAGATCGCAGCAGGAGGAATCAGCTGGACCTTCATCCCACCAACTACTCCACACTACGGCGGTCTTTGGGAGGCTGGCGTGCGTTCGGTAAAACATCATCTGAAGCGAGCATTCGGCGAGACTTCGTTGACCTTCGAGGAATTCTCCACCATTCTGACCGAGATTGAGGCGACCCTGAATTCGCGGCCCTTGTGCCCCTTATCGGGCGAGATTACCGACTTGGAAGCATTAACCCCTGCTCACCTTCTGCACGGCGACGCTGCGGTGGTGCTACCAGATGAAGAGCTGCTGCCCATCAAGGAGAACTGTTTGAGTCGTTTCCAGCTTACTCAACGAATCCGCAACCACTTCTGGAGACGTTGGTCGAATGAATATCTGCAGCATCTTCAAGAGAGGAGCAAGTGGCGGGAGCCCCAAGAGAACTTCGCGGTCGGACAATTAGTCATCATCCGCGATGACCGTTATCCTCCAGCCAAGTGGCCACTGGGACGTGTCCTTGAAGTGCATCCTGGACAGGACGATCTGATCAGGGTAGTTACGGTAAAGACTGCCAGTGGATTGTATAAGCGACATGTCGCTCGTTTGTGTCCCTTGTTGACGGAAAAGGACGAGGGCCCACCGGAACCCTCGGTGACGACGGCACCTGACTAAATCCTCCGGGTAATTCGTCCAAAGGACGAAGGCGGGCGGAATGTTCGCGGGTGCGAACACGTTATTTGTTAAAGGGACATTTTAGTTCGTTTCTTGGCGGAGAGAGGGGGGGAGGGGGCCGCTGCCGCGCGACGAGGGAGGCGGGGGGCATTCGTGTCGGAGTTGGCTTAGGGTTAGCACCGGAGTTCTCCGGCTGTACCAAAAATGGGAGTTTTGCGCGTATCAGGTGCGTGCGTGGTCGACCTGCGGGTCATTCGTAGTTGCGTTGGCGGATTGAAGGCAGGTAGGGTAGTGACATGCCGACGAGGCGGCATGTCCATTCATTCGATGTGTGGGCCGAGGGGGGCGGAGTACCCCTCGTTGTCTGGATTCCCGGTCCAGGCAGAGGTGAGTCCAAAGGTCGGCAGGTGATACCTGACCCCCTTGCGAGCGCAGTGAGGGTGTTGCACCCGTGCCCTGAGACGTCGGGGGCTGTGACTCGCCTACCTAGGTGAGCGGATGGGCTCATCTTCCCACCTACACTTCCGGACTGCGGTCTTAAACGTGGCCAAAACCGGACAGTGTCCTTTCTTCTCAATCCGCCATTACCGTCAGGATCCTGTGCGGCTAGATTGTGAGTATGTGTGTGTGTGTGATATTTTAATCTTTGTACCCATTGTATTTGTCCCCTTTGCTTGTTTCTTAGTTCTTGGTCGGCTTTTCCTCCACCATTGGTGGAGGTTTTTATGCCTAGGGTTTTGCAGGCTTTGTCTACATCCTTTGGATTTAAGATTGATAAGCCTTAGAGTCTAGGAAACTCCTTTTCCTTCCCTTCTGGAAGGTTTTTTCGGGTTTCTTCCAATTTGCAAGTAGCATATCTAGTATCATGTGCGAGGCCTCTTTTTCCCTCATTTGGAGGGTTTTGGGGTGCTCCGTTGAGTCTGCCCTATGTCCAATAATTAGCTAAAAATAAATGGCGTTGCATATTTTCCCTGTAAATTGGTTCACGTTATTTCTTCCCGCTTCCCCCCTCCGGAACCCACCATGTTCCCTCTACCGAGAGAGGTGTTGGGCAATAGTTCCAACAAACGGAACGTCCGATCTTTATGTTCTATACGCCAAAATGCTTCATTTGTGTTCCCTAATAGGGCTGCACAATCAATTTCGATCAAATAGATCGATTTCAAAAAATCAACTTTTTCACCGAAAAGTTCTATTCGGATGCCTTTAAATCTAGAACGAAAAATCCGATCTTTATATTCTATACGCCAAAATGCTTCATTTGTGTTCCCTAATAGAGCAAAGAGACCAGTTTCGATCAAATCGAACGATTTCAAAAAATCACCTTTTTCAACGAAAAGTTCTATTCGGGGGCCTTTAACTCGAGAACGGAACGTCCGATCTTTATGTTCTATAGGCCAAAAAGCTTCATTTGTGTTCCCTAATAGAGCAAAGAGAGCAGTTTCGATCAAATCGAACGATTTCAAAAAATCACCTTTTTCAACGAAAAGTTCTATTCGGAGGCCTTTAACTCGAGAACGGAAAGTCCGATCTTTATGTTCTATACGCCAAAATGCTTCATTTGTGTTCCCTAATAGAGGTGCAAAATCAGTTTCGATCAAATCTATCGATTTCAAAAAATCACATTTTTCATCGAAAAGTTCTGTTCGACAGCCTTTAACTCGAGAACGGATCATCCGATCTTTATGTTCTATACGCCAAAATGCTTCATTTGTGTTCCTTAATAGAGCTGCACAACTTGTTTCGATCAAATCGATCGATTTCAAAAAATCACATTTTTCAACGAAAAGTTCTATTCGGAGGCCTTTAACTCGAGAACGGAACGTCCGATCTTTATGTTCTATACGCCAAAATGCTTCATTTGTGTTCCCTAATAGAGCTGCAAATCCAGTTTCGATACAATCGATCGTTTTCAAAAAATCACATTTTTCATCGAAAAGTTCTGTTCGACATCCTTTAACTCGAGAACGGAACGTCCGATCTTTATGTTCTATAGGCCAAAATGCTTCATTTGTGTTCCCTAATAGAGCAAAGAGATCAGTTTCGATCAAATCGAACGATTTCAAAAAATCACCTTTTTCAACGAAAAGTTCTATTCGGAGGCCTTTAACTCGAGAACGGAACATCCGATCTTTATGTTCTATACGCCAAAATGCTTCATTTGTGTTCCCTAATAGATCTGCACAATCAATTTCGATCAAATCTATCGATTTCAAAAAATCACATTTTTCATCGAAAAGTTCTGTTCGACAGCCTTTAACTCGAGAACGGATCATCCGATCTTTATGTTCTATACGCCAAAATGCTTCATTTGTGTTCCTTAATAGAGCTGCACAACTTGTTTCGATCAAATCGATCGATTTCAAAAAATCACATTTTTCAACGAAAAGTTCTATTCGGAGGCCTTTAACTCGAGAACGGAACGTCCGATCTTTATGTTCTATACGCCAAAATGCTTCATTTGTGTTCCCTAATAGAGCTGCAAATCCAGTTTCGATACAATCGATCGTTTTCAAAAAATCACATTTTTCATCGAAAAGTTCTGTTCGACATCCTTTAACTCGAGAACGGAACGTCCGATCTTTATGTTCTATAGGCCAAAATGCTTCATTTGTGTTCCCTAATAGAGCAAAGAGATCAGTTTCGATCAAATCGAACGATTTCAAAAAATCACCTTTTTCAACGAAAAGTTCTATTCGGAGGCCTTTAACTCGAGAACGGAACATCCGATCTTTATGTTCTATACGCCAAAATGCTTCATTTGTGTTCCCTAATAGATCTGCACAATCAATTTCGATCAAATAGATCGATTTCAAAAAATCAGCTTTTTCAACGAAAAGTTCTATTCGGAGGCCTTTAACTCGAGAACGGATCATCCGATCTTTATGTTCTATACGCCAAAATGCTTCATTTGTGTTCCTTAATAGAGCTGCACAACTTGTTTCGATCAAATCGATCGATTTCAAAAAATCACATTTTTCAACGAAAAGTTCTATTCGGAGGCCTTTAACTCGAGAACGGAACGTCCGATCTTTATGTTCTATACGCCAAAATGCTTCATTTGTGTTCCCTAATAGAGCTGCAAATCCAGTTTCGATACAATCGATCGTTTTCAAAAAATCACATTTTTCATCGAAAAGTTCTGTTCGACAGCCTTTAACTCGAGAACGGAACGTCCGATCTTTATGTTCTATAGGCCAAAATGCTTCATTTGTGTTCCCTAATAGAGCAAAGAGATCAGTTTCGATCAAATCGAACGATTTCAAAAAATCACCTTTTTCAACGAAAAGTTCTATTCGGAGGCCTTTAACTCGAGAACGGAACATCCGATCTTTATGTTCTATACGCCAAAATGCTTCATTTGTGTTCCCTAATAGATCTGCACAATCAATTTCGATCAAATAGATCGATTTCAAAAAATCAGCTTTTTCAACGAAAAGTTCTATTCGGAGGCCTTTAACTCGAGAACGGATAATCCGATCTTTATGTTCTATACGCCAAAATGCTTCATTTGTGTTCCTTAATAGAGCTGCACAACTTGTTTCGATCAAATCGATCGATTTCAAAAAATCACATTTTTCAACGAAAAGTTCTATTCGGAGGCCCTTAACTCGAGAACCGAACGTCCGATCCTTATGTTCTATATGTCAAAATGCTTCATTTGCATTCCCTAATAGAGCTGAGAGACCAGTTTCGATCAAATGGAACGATTTCAAAAAATCACCTTTTTCAACGAAAAGTTCTATTCGGAGGCCTTTAACTCGATAACGGAACGTCCGATCTTTATGTTCTATACGCCAAAATGCTTCATTTGTGTTCCCTAATAGAGCTTCACAATCAATTTCGATCAAATAGATCGATTTCAAAAAATCACCTTTTTCAACGAAAAGTTCTATTAGGAGGCCTTTAACTCGAGAACGGAACGTCCGATCTTTATGTTCTATACGCCAAAATGCTTCATTAGTGTTCCCTAATAGAGCTGCAAAATCAGTTTCGATCAAATCTATCGATTTCTAAAAATCACATTTTTCATCGAAAAGTTCTGTTCGACAGCCTTTAACTCGAGAACGGATCGTCCGATCTTTATGTTCTATACGCCAAAATGCTTCATTTGTGTTCCCTAATAGAGCTGCAAAATCAGTTTCGATCAAATCTATCGATTTCAAAAAATCACATTTTTCATCGAAAAGTTTTATTCGACAGACTTTAACTCGAGAACGGAACGTCCGATCTTTATTTTCTATACACCAAAATGCTTCCTTTGTGTTCCCTAATAGAGCTGCACAACTAATTTCGATCAAATAGATCGATTTCAAAAAATCAGCTTTTTCAACGAAAAGTTCTATTCGGAGGCCTTTAACTCGAGAACGGTCAGTCTCAAATATTGTGTGATACCGTGTAGACGTGTTTATAAACTCATGCGACGCGTCATTACTCAGAATTTGGCTTTCTCTGTGCACATACTTCTTACACCTTCGATCGAGTTGAAGGAAAGAGGGAAAAAACTGATCTCTTCAAAACCAACTTCAGGAAGTACTTCTGAGTACAGGAGTCTTCCAAATCCCATCAACATGGATCCAACTACAGAAAGTAACTCAGATAACACCCCTACGCGGAGTAACGTGGCTCCTCTCTCATATGCCAAAATCATCCAAAAAGACTGTTTTCCGAAGAAAGAACAGGGCATTATCATTGACGCTTTCAACGATATACCCATAAAGGAGTACATTAAAGCCTTAGGAACAATTATGGCTCCTACTAATATAAGGTTCGCATCAAAAATATCCAATAATAGAGTTTGTGTGTATCTGTCAGACAAATTTCTAATAGACAAACTACACAATGAAAAAGTTTCTATTACCATTAACGGACGAAATCTTCCAATTAGACCATTGATTACCAAGTCCGTACGTGTTATTCTATCTAATGTCTGTCCCTCTCTTCCTCATGACGAACTTGTTAACCATCTCAGAAATATAAACATTAGAACAACGTCACAAATGTCATTTATTAGAGCTGGCTTTAGTGAGGCAGGTTTTTCCCATATTCTAAGCTTCAGACGACAAGTCTATATTCATCCTGACGACATTGACAAAATTCCGGACAATATTTTAATTGAATATGAAAAGACGGCTTACAGAATATTCATCTCTACAGACAATTTGGCCTGTTTTCTCTGTAAACAGGAAGGCCACTTAGCCAAACTGTGCCCTTCTCAAAATAATATAACTGGTGCTTTCACTCAAGAAAATAGCAAAAAATTAGTAGAAGCCACCCCCAATATTTCCTCAACACAGCCACATGACGACTTACAACCATCTACTAGTACAACTCCACTTAAAAGACCGTTATCTACTGATTCTTCAGTCTCTTCAAAAACCAATTCTAAAGACTCAGTCTCATTGTCTTCTATTCTTCCTCCAACTACAGCTCCTACAGCTGCTAAATCTACTGCAGACATTATCTCACTCACTACTCAGGCAACTTTCGCTACTCCCAGAAATGCTGCTGCTAAAAAACGAATCAAGGGTGACACATCTACCTCCACTAAACAGACGGAATCACCAGAGAAAGTCATGGAACTAGTGCTTTCTCCCATCAAGCATATTCTTATCCAACATCCAAATGCATACATTCTGGACTACCCCAAACTAAAAGAATTTCTTATAAGAGCCAAAGGCAATAGTAATCTCACCAAGCTCGCCTTAGAATACACTAAAGACATTAGTAAAATATGCCTTATGCTTAGAGAAATCTACCCCAACCTAAACGACAGGGCAACTAAAAGTAGATTCTCGAAAATTATTAAAAAACTAGAAGTTTACACGTCCTGGAATGAGGACGATAGTTCTTCCAACGCCTCAGCATCTTACAACAGTGAAATGGAGATAGAATTCGACCTGGATCCACCTACAAAAGACCAACTAAGCCCAAATCTAACGGCTAATCCCATGACCACTCTTCAACAGGAAGACACCTAATCAACAAACACAACTACAACTCGATGAGCGCAGAAAATCTGCCTTCTCTTTCTCCTCACAACATCAGAATCACCTTCTGGAACACAAGAGGCATCAGGAACAAAAAGGATGAATTGACCCAGAATCTCTCAGAAACGGACATATTTATTGGTGTAGAGTCTTGGCTCTCTGATAACAGTAAACTTAACTTCTCAGGTTTCAATGTGCTTAGATTTGACAGAAAAAATAGGCCGGGGGGTGGTATAGTTCTCCTTCTCAGAAAATCCCTAACTTTCCAACTCATCCCCAGCCTCTGCTCTATGGAGACGGGATTGGAAGTGTGTACCATTGTGATCACCAATATTATTCCCAACTTATCGATCATGGCTTGCTATAGAGTTCCTGACTATTTTACTCCAGAAACTGTGTGGAATTCACTGTTCAGCTCCTTGCTGGATCACGGATCAGGCATGGTCATTGGCGATTTCAACGCTCACAACACCGCTTGGGGTTGTGCCGATAGTGACCGGAATGGAGTATCCTTATATAATTCCGTTCTACATTCTGATCTCATACTCTTAAATGTTTCCTCTAAAACTCACATTGATTTCTTCCGCAATAAAACGTCTAATCTTGACCTCATTTTCACTTCTACTGACATCTTTGGCCTTATCTCCTTCTCAATCAACGAAGACCCTTGGGGGTCAGATCACTTTCCCCTCAAAATCCAGTTCTCCTCAAAAAAATCGCTTTTCCTGAACAAAAAGAAACGCAGACTCTCTTCCAAAAAGACCAACTGGAACCTCTATTCCGCTAAGTTAACTGCAGTTAGTAATTCGTTCCGGTCTTCAGACTTCCTAGTCCTCAACCCTATAGAAAAGTATAATCTTCTATGTGAACATATGATTAGTACAATCAAGGAATGTACCCCCTCCCCGAAGCAAAACATACCCATACTCAACCCCTCACACAATCCTGTCCCTTGGTGGGATATTGAATGTGATAAATTAATTCGACTGAGAAAAGCAGCCCTCAAAAAATGGCGCTACACGCTAAATACCACTGATTACATAGAATACAAAAGAAGTATAGCTGTGGCTAAAAAATACATAAAAAAGAGAAAAACAGATTGCTTCAGAGAATTTGCTAAGTCTATTAATTTTTCCAGTAATGTTTCTTATGTATGGAACAAATGTAAAATCCTTAAGAACAGCTTTACCTCCATCAAACCTAACACTAATACCATCCCTATGGAACTGAGAGAAACTAAGATTCTTGAACAAATTGATAAACTGGCTCCTTCGTGGGTTTCTCTTCAATCACTCTCAGACATACAACCGAGCTCTATCAACAATGCCTGTGACTTCTTGGATGGTCCATTTGAAGAACAGGAGTTCAACGTGGCTCTTAAGGGATGCAGCACTGGCGCCTCTCCCGGTCCTGACGAAATCGAATACTCCCTCATTACGGAACTTCCACATCCTCTCAAAATACTGCTTCTAGAACTTTTCAACCATTTTTATACTAACAACACGTATCCCCCCTCATGGAAAAATTCCTTCACCTTTTTCATTAGCAAAAGAGACAGCAACAACTTCAGACCAATCTCCCTCACTTCTTGCATATGCAAAATATTCGAAAAAATGATAAAAAGAAGACTACAATGGTATGTTGAATCCAAAGAACTAATTCCTCCTTCCCAGGTCGGATTTCGAAGCGGAAGATCATGTTCCGATAATATTGCACTCCTTACTCTAACTATTGAAGAGGCTTTTTCCAGAGGCAAGGATGTTTTGGCATGCTTCCTGGATGTCAAAGGTGCTTTCGACGGTGTAAACAACCACATTCTCATAGCCAAACTCCTTAAGTTGGGCTGTCCCATTAACATTATCAGATTTGTCAACTTCTTAACTCTCGAACGTCATGTCACATTCGCCCTCGATAATCACAAAACAATCACAAGGAGTGTCTTCAGAGGTCTTCCTCAGGGTGGCGTTTTGAGCCCTCTCCTATACTTGTTATATGTCTCTGACTTGCTCAGGAACACTGATGAAAGAGTCTTTGTCTCCCAATTCGCTGATGATATTGCTATTTTCCTCCATGTTACTAATCCAGCATCCAGTAAATCCATTATGCAGTACTCCATCTCCATCATAGGCTCCAACTTACGTGATCTGGGGCTAACTCTTTCACTAGACAAGACCAGGTTAATTCATTTTAACAAGAAATATATTCCTCCAGGAGTATGCTCTATTTCTATTCAAGGTCATAAAATTAAATCGGTTCCTTCTGCTAAATTTTTAGGCATTATTTTTGATTATCAATTTAAATTCAAAGTCCACATTGATTATATTAGAAAGAAATGCTTCGATAGAATTAACATCCTAAAATTTGTCAGTGGCATTAAATGGGGTGCTGACCCTCTTACCCTTTTGATTCTCTACAAAAGCCTTATTAGATCTATCATAGATTACAATAGTTTCCTGTATCTTCCCTCTACCCAACACAAAATTTTGCCATTAGAAAGAATTCAATTTGCAGCAATTAGAATTGCCTTAGGCTATAGAATCAGCACTCCTACCAATATTCTCCTCGGAGAATCAAATATCCTATCCATTCAGCAGCGTTCAACCCTTCTTTCAAATAAATTCTTAGCCCGTTGTCTCTCCAATAGCGGTTCTATTCTGTTCAAGACCATAGTCAGACTCACCTCCTCTGCCTCTTGGGATGTTTTACTTAATAAAGCATACACTGCCTTCCCACTACACATTAACGAAATCCTTCCACTTAAAAAAATAATTAGAGAAGACTCTAACTTCCCTCCTTATACACATGGCTTTAGGATTCTCAACCTTGCAACTTCCATCTATACTGACTTGGGATCCCGCCTTAAAAAGTCTCCATCACCAAATACAGAATTCAAATTGCACTGGTTTAATCGTTCATCAGGGTCCATTTCATTTTTCACAGACGGCAGTAGGTTGGATGACTCCAAGGGAGTGGGCTCCGCATGTTATTCCCCTGACATTGACAAAATCTTCTCGGTTGGTCTAGATTGCCACATGTCCTCCTTCACTGCTGAATGCATAGCAATTCTTCTAGCCCTTAGACATGCCGTCACCCTTACTCATAAAGACACATACATTTACACTGATTGTTTAAGTCTCCTCTTATCCTTGGCAAAAGTCTCTATTGAAGCAAAAATTAACCCTTACTTGCTGGACATTAAAAATATTATAGGACAAGAATTCACAAATGACCGTAACCTCCACCTTATATGGATCCCAGCCCACGTGGGCATCGAGTTCAATGAAAAGGTGGACTTAATTGCCAAAAGTGCAGCTGCATCTCTCCCATCGTCCGACTATCTTGTTCCTTTCACTGACCTATCAACAATCTTCAAGACGCAAACATGAAAGGACAACCGGAATTTCCTCTTTGAGGAATCTTCCTATAAAGGCACCAAATTTTTTGAACAATTTTTTCCTCCTGCTAATACTCCTTGGTTTGCCTCCAAATCACTACCTAGAGACTTTACTACCTGGGTTAACAGATCTCGCTCAAATCACTACCACCTAGCTTCTTCTTTAGCCAGAATTCATTTCATCTCCGATCCTCAATGTTCCTGTGGCCATCCTGAGGAGGACCTTGACCATGTCATATGGCACTGTCCGTTATATAGTGAATACAGAGTCAGTCTTTTCCAACCTTTAAGAAGAATGGGTCTATCCCCTCCACTTTTTATAGACGAATTTCTACGTAAGCCAAGCATAGAGCCTTTAATGATTATACATAAGTTCCTCAAAAGAATCAATGTGCACCCGTAAAGATAAGAACAAACATTAATGTAATGTAATGTAAACAAACATGTATTTGTTAGTGTTTCCAATCAAGGATTCACTGCTAATAACCTCGTATGAGGTTCCATAGCTTTTAATAAAAAAAAAAAAAAAAAACTCGAGAACGGAACATCCGATCTTTATGTTCTATACGCCAAAATGCTTCATTTGTGTTCCCTAATAGAGCTGAGAGACCAGTTTCGATCAAATCGATCGATTTCAAAAAATCACCTTTTTCACCGAAAAGTTCTATTCGGAGGCCTTTAACTCGAGAACGGAACATCCGATCTTTATGTTCTATACGCCAAAATGCTTCATTTGTGTTCCCTAATAGAGCTGCACAACCAGTTTCGATCAAATCGATCGATTTCAAAAAATCACCTTTTTCACCGAAAAGTTCTATTCGGAGGCCTTTAACTCGAGAACGGAACGTCCGATCTTTATGTTCTATACGCCAAAATGCTTCATTTGTGTTCCCTAATAGAGCTGCAAAACCAGTTTCGATCAAATCGATCGATTTCAAAAAATCACCTTTTTCACCGAAAAGTTCTATTCGGAGGCCTTTAACTCGAGAACGGAACATCCGATCTTTATGTTCTATACGCCAAAATGCTTCATTTGTGTTCCCTAATAGAGCTGCAAAACCAGTTTCGATCAAATCGATCGATTTCAAAAAATCACCTTTTTCACCGAAAAGTTCTATTCGGAGGCCTTTAACTCGAGAACGGAACATCCGATCTTTATGTTCTATACGCCAAAATGCTTCATTTGTGTTCCCTAATAGAGCTGCACAACCAGTTTCGATCAAATCGATCGATTTCAAAAAATCACCTTTTTCACCGAAAAGTTCTATTCGGAGGCCTTTAACTCGAGAACGGAACATCCGATCTTTATGTTCTATACGCCAAAATGCTTCATTTGTGTTCCCTAATAGAGCTGCACAATCCAGTTTCGATCAAATCGATCGATTTCAAAAAATCACCTTTTTCACCGAAAAGTTCTATTCGGAGGCCTTTAACTCGAGAACGGAACATCCGATCTTTATGTTCTATACGCCAAAATGCTTCATTTGTGTTCCCTAATAGAGCTGCAAAACCAGTTTCGATCAAATCGATCGATTTCAAAAAATCACATTTTTCACCGAAAAGTTCTATTCGGAGGCCTTTAACTCGAGAACGGAACATCCGATCTTTATGTTCTATACGCCAAAATGCTTCATTTGTGTTCCCTAATAGAGCTGCAAAACCAGTTTCGATCAAATCGATCGATTTCAAAAAATCACCTTTTTCACCGAAAAGTTCTATTCGGAGGCCTTTAACTCGAGAACGGAACGTCCGATCTTTATGTTCTATACGCCAAAATGCTTCATTTGTGTTCCCTAATAGAGCTGCAAAACCAGTTTCGATCAAATCGATCGATTTCAAAAAATCACCTTTTTCACCGAAAAGTTCTATTCGGAGGCCTTTAACTCGAGAACGGAACATCCGATCTTTATGTTCTATACGCCAAAATGCTTCATTTGTGTTCCCTAATAGAGCAAAACCAGTTTCGATCAAATCGATCGATTTCAAAAAATCACCTTTTTCACCGAAAAGTTCTATTCGGAGGCCTTTAACTCGAGAACGGAACGTCCGATCTTTATGTTCTATACGCCAAAATGCTTCATTTGTGTTCCCTAATAGAGCTGCAAAACCAGTTTCGATCAAATCGATCGATTTCAAAAAATCACCTTTTTCACCGAAAAGTTCTATTCGGAGGCCTTTAACTCGAGAACGGAACGTCCGATCTTTATGTTCTATACGCCAAAATGCTTCATTTGTGTTCCCTAATAGAGCTGCAAAACCAGTTTCGATCAAATCGATCGATTTCAAAAAATCACCTTTTTCACCGAAAAGTTCTATTCGGAGGCCTTTAACTCGAGAACGGAACATCCGATCTTTATGTTCTATACGCCAAAATGCTTCATTTGTGTTCCCTAATAGAGCAAAACCAGTTTCGATCAAATCGATCGATTTCAAAAAATCACCTTTTTCACCGAAAAGTTCTATTCGGAGGCCTTTAACTCGAGAACGGAACGTCCGATCTTTATGTTCTATACGCCAAAATGCTTCATTTGTGTTCCCTAATAGAGCTGCAAAACCAGTTTCGATCAAATCGATCGATTTCAAAAAATCACCTTTTTCACCGAAAAGTTCTATTCGGAGGCCTTTAACTCGAGAACGGAACGTCCGATCTTTATGTTCTATACGCCAAAATGCTTCATTTGTGTTCCCTAATAGAGCTGCAAAACCAGTTTCGATCAAATCGATCGATTTCAAAAAATCACCTTTTTCACCGAAAAGTTCTATTCGGAGGCCTTTAACTCGAGAACGGAACATCCGATCTTTATGTTCTATACGCCAAAATGCTTCATTTGTGTTCCCTAATAGAGCAAAACCAGTTTCGATCAAATCGATCGATTTCAAAAAATCACCTTTTTCACCGAAAAGTTCTATTCGGAGGCCTTTAACTCGAGAACGGAACGTCCGATCTTTATGTTCTATACGCCAAAATGCTTCATTTGTGTTCCCTAATAGAGCTGCAAAACCAGTTTCGATCAAATCGATCGATTTCAAAAAATCACCTTTTTCACCGAAAAGTTCTATTCGGAGGCCTTTAACTCGAGAACGGAACGTCCGATCTTTATGTTCTATACGCCAAAATGCTTCATTTGTGTTCCCTAATAGAGCTGCAAAACCAGTTTCGATCAAATCGATCGATTTCAAAAAATCACCTTTTTCACCGAAAAGTTCTATTCGGAGGCCTTTAACTCGAGAACGGAACGTCCGATCTTTATGTTCTATACGCCAAAATGCTTCATTTGTGTTCCCTAATAGAGCTGCAAAACCAGTTTCGATCAAATCGATCGATTTCAAAAAATCACCTTTTTCACCGAAAAGTTCTATTCGGAGGCCTTTAACTCGAGAACGGAACATCCGATCTTTATGTTCTATACGCCAAAATGCTTCATTTGTGTTCCCTAATAGAGCTGAGAGACCAGTTTCGATCAAATCGATCGATTTCAAAAAATCACCTTTTTCACCGAAAAGTTCTATTCGGAGGCCTTTAACTCGAGAACGGAACATCCGATCTTTATGTTCTATACGCCAAAATGCTTCATTTGTGTTCCCTAATAGAGCTGCAAAACCAGTTTCGATCAAATCGATCGATTTCAAAAAATCACCTTTTTCACCGAAAAGTTCTATTCGGAGGCCTTTAACTCGAGAACGGAACATCCGATCTTTATGTTCTATACGCCAAAATGCTTCATTTGTGTTCCCTAATAGAGCTGCAAAACCAGTTTCGATCAAATCGATCGATTTCAAAAAATCACCTTTTTCACCGAAAAGTTCTATTCGGAGGCCTTTAACTCGAGAACGGAACGTCCGATCTTTATGTTCTATACGCCAAAATGCTTCATTTGTGTTCCCTAATAGAGCTGCAAAACCAGTTTCGATCAAATCGATCGATTTCAAAAAATCACCTTTTTCACCGAAAAGTTCTATTCGGAGGCCTTTAACTCGAGAACGGAACATCCGATCTTTATGTTCTATACGCCAAAATGCTTCATTTGTGTTCCCTAATAGAGCTGCAAAACCAGTTTCGATCAAATCGATCGATTTCAAAAAATCACCTTTTTCACCGAAAAGTTCTATTCGGAGGCCTTTAACTCGAGAACGGAACGTCCGATCTTTATGTTCTATACGCCAAAATGCTTCATTTGTGTTCCCTAATAGAGCTGCAAAACCAGTTTCGATCAAATCGATCGATTTCAAAAAATCACCTTTTTCACCGAAAAGTTCTATTCGGAGGCCTTTAACTCGAGAACGGAACATCCGATCTTTATGTTCTATACGCCAAAATGCTTCATTTGTGTTCCCTAATAGAGCTGCAAAACCAGTTTCGATCAAATCGATCGATTTCAAAAAATCACCTTTTTCACCGAAAAGTTCTATTCGGAGGCCTTTAACTCGAGAACGGAACATCCGATCTTTATGTTCTATACGCCAAAATGCTTCATTTGTGTTCCCTAATAGAGCTGCAAAACCAGTTTCGATCAAATCGATCGATTTCAAAAAATCACATTTTTCACCGAAAAGTTCTATTCGGAGGCCTTTAACTCGAGAACGGAACATCCGATCTTTATGTTCTATACGCCAAAATGCTTCATTTGTGTTCCCTAATAGAGCAAAACCAGTTTCGATCAAATCGATCGATTTCAAAAAATCACCTTTTTCACCGAAAAGTTCTATTCGGAGGCCTTTAACTCGAGAACGGAACGTCCGATCTTTATGTTCTATACGCCAAAATGCTTCATTTGTGTTCCCTAATAGAGCTGCAAAACCAGTTTCGATCAAATCGATCGATTTCAAAAAATCACATTTTTCACCGAAAAGTTCTATTCGGAGGCCTTTAACTCGAGAACGGAACGTCCGATCTTTATGTTCTATACGCCAAAATGCTTCATTTGTGTTCCCTAATAGAGCTGCAAAACCAGTTTCGATCAAATCGATCGATTTCAAAAAATCACCTTTTTCACCGAAAAGTTCTATTCGGAGGCCTTTAACTCGAGAACGGAACATCCGATCTTTATGTTCTATACGCCAAAATGCTTCATTTGTGTTCCCTAATAGAGCTGCAAAACCAGTTTCGATCAAATCGATCGATTTCAAAAAATCACATTTTTCACCGAAAAGTTCTATTCGGAGGCCTTTAACTCGAGAACGGAACATCCGATCTTTATGTTCTATACGCCAAAATGCTTCATTTGTGTTCCCTAATAGAGCTGAAAACCAGTTTCGATCAAATCGATCGATTTCAAAAAATCACCTTTTTCACCGAAAAGTTCTATTCGGAGGCCTTTAACTCGAGAACGGAACATCCGATCTTTATGTTCTATACGCCAAAATGCTTCATTTGTGTTCCCTAATAGAGCTGCAAAACCAGTTTCGATCAAATCGATCGATTTCAAAAAATCACCTTTTTCACCGAAAAGTTCTATTCGGAGGCCTTTAACTCGAGAACGGAACATCCGATCTTTATGTTCTATACGCCAAAATGCTTCATTTGTGTTCCCTAATAGAGCAAAACCAGTTTCGATCAAATCGATCGATTTCAAAAAATCACCTTTTTCACCGAAAAGTTCTATTCGGAGGCCTTTAACTCGAGAACGGAACGTCCGATCTTTATGTTCTATACGCCAAAATGCTTCATTTGTGTTCCCTAATAGAGCTGCAAAACCAGTTTCGATCAAATCGATCGATTTCAAAAAATCACATTTTTCACCGAAAAGTTCTATTCGGAGGCCTTTAACTCGAGAACGGAACATCCGATCTTTATGTTCTATACGCCAAAATGCTTCATTTGTGTTCCCTAATAGAGCAAAACCAGTTTCGATCAAATCGATCGATTTCAAAAAATCACCTTTTTCACCGAAAAGTTCTATTCGGAGGCCTTTAACTCGAGAACGGAACGTCCGATCTTTATGTTCTATACGCCAAAATGCTTCATTTGTGTTCCCTAATAGAGCAAAACCAGTTTCGATCAAATCGATCGATTTCAAAAAATCACCTTTTTCACCGAAAAGTTCTATTCGGAGGCCTTTAACTCGAGAACGGAACATCCGATCTTTATGTTCTATACGCCAAAATGCTTCATTTGTGTTCCCTAATAGAGCTGCAAAACCAGTTTCGATCAAATCGATCGATTTCAAAAAATCACCTTTTTCACCGAAAAGTTCTATTCGGAGGCCTTTAACTCGAGAACGGAACATCCGATCTTTATGTTCTATACGCCAAAATGCTTCATTTGTGTTCCCTAATAGAGCTGCAAAACCAGTTTCGATCAAATCGATCGATTTCAAAAAATCACATTTTTCACCGAAAAGTTCTATTCGGAGGCCTTTAACTCGAGAACGGAACGTCCGATCTTTATGTTCTATACGCCAAAATGCTTCATTTGTGTTCCCTAATAGAGCTGCAAAACCAGTTTCGATCAAATCGATCGATTTCAAAAAATCACCTTTTTCACCGAAAAGTTCTATTCGGAGGCCTTTAACTCGAGAACGGAACGTCCGATCTTTATGTTCTATACGCCAAAATGCTTCATTTGTGTTCCCTAATAGAGCTGCAAAACCAGTTTCGATCAAATCGATCGATTTCAAAAAATCACCTTTTTCACCGAAAAGTTCTATTCGGAGGCCTTTAACTCGAGAACGGAACATCCGATCTTTATGTTCTATACGCCAAAATGCTTCATTTGTGTTCCCTAATAGAGCTGCAAAACCAGTTTCGATCAAATCGATCGATTTCAAAAAATCACCTTTTTCACCGAAAAGTTCTATTCGGAGGCCTTTAACTCGAGAACGGAACATCCGATCTTTATGTTCTATACGCCAAAATGCTTCATTTGTGTTCCCTAATAGAGCTGCAAAACCAGTTTCGATCAAATCGATCGATTTCAAAAAATCACCTTTTTCACCGAAAAGTTCTATTCGGAGGCCTTTAACTCGAGAACGGAACGTCCGATCTTTATGTTCTATACGCCAAAATGCTTCATTTGTGTTCCCTAATAGAGCTGAGAAACCAGTTTCGATCAAATCGATCGATTTCAAAAAATCACCTTTTTCACCGAAAAGTTCTATTCGGAGGCCTTTAACTCGAGAACGGAACATCCGATCTTTATGTTCTATACGCCAAAATGCTTCATTTGTGTTCCCTAATAGAGCTGCAAAACCAGTTTCGATCAAATCGATCGATTTCAAAAAATCACCTTTTTCACCGAAAAGTTCTATTCGGAGGCCTTTAACTCGAGAACGGAACATCCGATCTTTATGTTCTATACGCCAAAATGCTTCATTTGTGTTCCCTAATAGAGCTGCAAAACCAGTTTCGATCAAATCGATCGATTTCAAAAAATCACCTTTTTCACCGAAAAGTTCTATTCGGAGGCCTTTAACTCGAGAACGGAACATCCGATCTTTATGTTCTATACGCCAAAATGCTTCATTTGTGTTCCCTAATAGAGCTGCACAAACCAGTTTCGATCAAATCGATCGATTTCAAAAAATCACCTTTTTCACCGAAAAGTTCTATTCGGAGGCCTTTAACTCGAGAACGGAACGTCCGATCTTTATGTTCTATACGCCAAAATGCTTCATTTGTGTTCCCTAATAGAGCTGCAAAACCAGTTTCGATCAAATCGATCGATTTCAAAAAATCACCTTTTTCACCGAAAAGTTCTATTCGGAGGCCTTTAACTCGAGAACGGAACATCCGATCTTTATGTTCTATACGCCAAAATGCTTCATTTGTGTTCCCTAATAGAGCTGCAAAACCAGTTTCGATCAAATCGATCGATTTCAAAAAATCACCTTTTTCACCGAAAAGTTCTATTCGGAGGCCTTTAACTCGAGAACGGAACGTCCGATCTTTATGTTCTATACGCCAAAATGCTTCATTTGTGTTCCCTAATAGAGCTGCAAAACCAGTTTCGATCAAATCGATCGATTTCAAAAAATCACCTTTTTCACCGAAAAGTTCTATTCGGAGGCCTTTAACTCGAGAACGGTCAGTCTCAAATATTGTGTGATACCGTGTAGACGTGTTTATAAACTCATGCGACGCGTCATTACTCAGAATTTGGCTTTCTCTGTGCACATACTTCTTACACCTTCGATCGAGTTGAAGGAAAGAGGGAAAAAACTGATCTCTTCAAAACCAACTTCAGGAAGTACTTCTGAGTACAGGAGTCTTCCAAATCCCATCAACATGGATCCAACTACAGAAAGTAACTCAGATAACACCCCTACGCGGAGTAACGTGGCTCCTCTCTCATATGCCAAAATCATCCAAAAAGACTGTTTTCCGAAGAAAGAACAGGGCATTATCATTGACGCTTTCAACGATATACCCATAAAGGAGTACATTAAAGCCTTAGGAACAATTATGGCTCCTACTAATATAAGGTTCGCATCAAAAATATCCAATAATAGAGTTTGTGTGTATCTGTCAGACAAATTTCTAATAGACAAACTACACAATGAAAAAGTTTCTATTACCATTAACGGACGAAATCTTCCAATTAGACCATTGATTACCAAGTCCGTACGTGTTATTCTATCTAATGTCTGTCCCTCTCTTCCTCATGACGAACTTGTTAACCATCTCAGAAATATAAACATTAGAACAACGTCACAAATGTCATTTATTAGAGCTGGCTTTAGTGAGGCAGGTTTTTCCCATATTCTAAGCTTCAGACGACAAGTCTATATTCATCCTGACGACATTGACAAAATTCCGGACAATATTTTAATTGAATATGAAAAGACGGCTTACAGAATATTCATCTCTACAGACAATTTGGCCTGTTTTCTCTGTAAACAGGAAGGCCACTTAGCCAAACTGTGCCCTTCTCAAAATAATATAACTGGTGCTTTCACTCAAGAAAATAGCAAAAAATTAGTAGAAGCCACCCCCAATATTTCCTCAACACAGCCACATGACGACTTACAACCATCTACTAGTACAACTCCACTTAAAAGACCGTTATCTACTGATTCTTCAGTCTCTTCAAAAACCAATTCTAAAGACTCAGTCTCATTGTCTTCTATTCTTCCTCCAACTACAGCTCCTACAGCTGCTAAATCTACTGCAGACATTATCTCACTCACTACTCAGGCAACTTTCGCTACTCCCAGAAATGCTGCTGCTAAAAAACGAATCAAGGGTGACACATCTACCTCCACTAAACAGACGGAATCACCAGAGAAAGTCATGGAACTAGTGCTTTCTCCCATCAAGCATATTCTTATCCAACATCCAAATGCATACATTCTGGACTACCCCAAACTAAAAGAATTTCTTATAAGAGCCAAAGGCAATAGTAATCTCACCAAGCTCGCCTTAGAATACACTAAAGACATTAGTAAAATATGCCTTATGCTTAGAGAAATCTACCCCAACCTAAACGACAGGGCAACTAAAAGTAGATTCTCGAAAATTATTAAAAAACTAGAAGTTTACACGTCCTGGAATGAGGACGATAGTTCTTCCAACGCCTCAGCATCTTACAACAGTGAAATGGAGATAGAATTCGACCTGGATCCACCTACAAAAGACCAACTAAGCCCAAATCTAACGGCTAATCCCATGACCACTCTTCAACAGGAAGACACCTAATCAACAAACACAACTACAACTCGATGAGCGCAGAAAATCTGCCTTCTCTTTCTCCTCACAACATCAGAATCACCTTCTGGAACACAAGAGGCATCAGGAACAAAAAGGATGAATTGACCCAGAATCTCTCAGAAACGGACATATTTATTGGTGTAGAGTCTTGGCTCTCTGATAACAGTAAACTTAACTTCTCAGGTTTCAATGTGCTTAGATTTGACAGAAAAAATAGGCCGGGGGGTGGTATAGTTCTCCTTCTCAGAAAATCCCTAACTTTCCAACTCATCCCCAGCCTCTGCTCTATGGAGACGGGATTGGAAGTGTGTACCATTGTGATCACCAATATTATTCCCAACTTATCGATCATGGCTTGCTATAGAGTTCCTGACTATTTTACTCCAGAAACTGTGTGGAATTCACTGTTCAGCTCCTTGCTGGATCACGGATCAGGCATGGTCATTGGCGATTTCAACGCTCACAACACCGCTTGGGGTTGTGCCGATAGTGACCGGAATGGAGTATCCTTATATAATTCCGTTCTACATTCTGATCTCATACTCTTAAATGTTTCCTCTAAAACTCACATTGATTTCTTCCGCAATAAAACGTCTAATCTTGACCTCATTTTCACTTCTACTGACATCTTTGGCCTTATCTCCTTCTCAATCAACGAAGACCCTTGGGGGTCAGATCACTTTCCCCTCAAAATCCAGTTCTCCTCAAAAAAATCGCTTTTCCTGAACAAAAAGAAACGCAGACTCTCTTCCAAAAAGACCAACTGGAACCTCTATTCCGCTAAGTTAACTGCAGTTAGTAATTCGTTCCGGTCTTCAGACTTCCTAGTCCTCAACCCTATAGAAAAGTATAATCTTCTATGTGAACATATGATTAGTACAATCAAGGAATGTACCCCCTCCCCGAAGCAAAACATACCCATACTCAACCCCTCACACAATCCTGTCCCTTGGTGGGATATTGAATGTGATAAATTAATTCGACTGAGAAAAGCAGCCCTCAAAAAATGGCGCTACACGCTAAATACCACTGATTACATAGAATACAAAAGAAGTATAGCTGTGGCTAAAAAATACATAAAAAAGAGAAAAACAGATTGCTTCAGAGAATTTGCTAAGTCTATTAATTTTTCCAGTAATGTTTCTTATGTATGGAACAAATGTAAAATCCTTAAGAACAGCTTTACCTCCATCAAACCTAACACTAATACCATCCCTATGGAACTGAGAGAAACTAAGATTCTTGAACAAATTGATAAACTGGCTCCTTCGTGGGTTTCTCTTCAATCACTCTCAGACATACAACCGAGCTCTATCAACAATGCCTGTGACTTCTTGGATGGTCCATTTGAAGAACAGGAGTTCAACGTGGCTCTTAAGGGATGCAGCACTGGCGCCTCTCCCGGTCCTGACGAAATCGAATACTCCCTCATTACGGAACTTCCACATCCTCTCAAAATACTGCTTCTAGAACTTTTCAACCATTTTTATACTAACAACACGTATCCCCCCTCATGGAAAAATTCCTTCACCTTTTTCATTAGCAAAAGAGACAGCAACAACTTCAGACCAATCTCCCTCACTTCTTGCATATGCAAAATATTCGAAAAAATGATAAAAAGAAGACTACAATGGTATGTTGAATCCAAAGAACTAATTCCTCCTTCCCAGGTCGGATTTCGAAGCGGAAGATCATGTTCCGATAATATTGCACTCCTTACTCTAACTATTGAAGAGGCTTTTTCCAGAGGCAAGGATGTTTTGGCATGCTTCCTGGATGTCAAAGGTGCTTTCGACGGTGTAAACAACCACATTCTCATAGCCAAACTCCTTAAGTTGGGCTGTCCCATTAACATTATCAGATTTGTCAACTTCTTAACTCTCGAACGTCATGTCACATTCGCCCTCGATAATCACAAAACAATCACAAGGAGTGTCTTCAGAGGTCTTCCTCAGGGTGGCGTTTTGAGCCCTCTCCTATACTTGTTATATGTCTCTGACTTGCTCAGGAACACTGATGAAA
>JBBEEM010000104.1:0-28112 GCA_037305995.1 Sclerodermus sp. 'alternatusi'
CGTCTGAAGTCCCGGTCCTTATTTTTATACAACTTTGTTTCCTAGCATTAAGAAGAGTATCTCCTAGTGAAGAAAACGCTCTGGTAAATTTAGTAATTGCAAAGTTAAGAGATAATGTAAAACTGAAAATATCATTTAATGAACTAACAAAAATGACAAACTTAATAAAATTATTAAGAATAACCTTCTTTCCATCTATTAGCCTTCGGGAGTGTGTGTATCGAATTAGTCGAATTCTTATTAGAGAGAACGAGAGTATATTTGATTATATCGCTCGATTTCTACTGTTGCACTTAGCAATACTTGAATATAAAATTCAGCTGATATATCTGATACTCATCTTGAAAATATTATAGACGAAGTAGGAGAAAAGCATAAATATTATTTTTTACGTGGAATAACATTAAGATATAATTCGGTTTCCTTTGACGATATTAGTAGCAGTACATTTAACGAGTATTTAAAAGAAATCGTAATAATATTTGAGGCTTATCGTATGAAAGAAGTAAGGCTTAACACAACCAAGAAGAAGTTCCGTTTGCAATGCCATTTTTGTGGAAAATTTCGTCATATGAAAAAGGATTGTATACGTTTTAAAGAGAGAAAAGAAGAAATAATGAGAACAATTATAGAGAAACGAGAAGAGTCTTCTTCTATTGAATTAAGTGGCTTTCATTTAGATGATTTAATGGAAAAAGATCTACAGAAAACTATAATATTTGATTTGTCAAGTGATAATCTTGCTTTTCATACGATCTCGACCACTAAAATGGATGAAGATACACGAAAAATAGGAATGCTTAATGCCAAAGAAGCAAGCGAAGTTATCCCATGTTTCGATGGATTGGAACCACCACTTTATGATTTTGTTACGACCCCCACCCTATCAAAAGCCGTGGCTTATAATAATGGTAGATGAATCTTAAGTGTGGTTAAGATTGCTTGCGCGTTTTCAGAAGAATATGGTCAACAATTTAATGCTTTACCTGTTCCCTCTAAAATAATCTTAACCGATGGCCTTTTTAGGTTGCAACTTAATGCTTTATTCCTAGGATAGGCCTAAATGCTCTATTTAACTCGTGTAATGGAAATGAGATCTGAGATGGTTTTAGTATTGAATCTGTGCACTTACCTGGTTATTAGTTGTACTGGCAATAGTGACTGGGTTTGATAACAAATGAATGAAAATGATTTTAATTTACTGACACTTATTTAATGAACTGTTCAACCTTTTGAATTGAGATACTTTTACAAGTCTAACCGAACTGACTAGTTGTCTTACAAATGTTATAATATCGAAGTTGATCTGAGTCTGAGTCTGAATCTGAATCTGAGTTGTGAGTAGTCTGAGTTGTGCGTTGTGTGTCGTGTGTCGTGTTGTGTAGTGATGTCTGGTAGTGTTCTGTCTGGTAGTGATGAGAGTAGTGATCTGTCTGGTAGTGATGTTAGAAGTGGTCTCCCTGGTAGTGATCTGACTGGTAGTGTGTCGTGTGTCGTGTGTCGTGTCTAGTAGTGATGTCTGGTAGTGTTCGTGTGCTAGCCCGCCGAAGTCTGCCTGGTAGTGATCTGAGTAGTCTAGGCTGGACCTGCCTTCTTATATGTTTCCCAAAAGGGCCTACGTGACGATTCCTAAATGTTTAAACATTTAGGCTCTTCCCTTTTGGTTAGATGTCTGTTTCGTATTGGCTAATGATTCTTGGGAGGGGATATTCGGCTGTTCTCTAATTTTTGTTAATCTGCCGACATATGCACGACCACCCGTGAAAAGTTTGCATAAGGGTATTTTATGGCCTAAGGATAATCCTCCAAAGGGTCAGTTTGTATCTTCCGGTTCCTTACAGTTTTCCGTGTTTGTACTTAAAATTATCAGTATCTGTTATAAAACATTTGGGTTGCCTGCATACGTCAGCTGGTCTATGTGCCGATGCAACAACTAAGAGCGTTACAAAGACTCGCGCATGTAACATCTCCCTCCTAAAAATCATTGTTGTCCTCAACAATTATGGTTAAAGCACTGTTCAAAAAAATAAGGTATCCTGAATTGTATTAAATATTTAAATATTTGTTAATTAATAACTCATTATAAATTTTTTCAAACTCAATTGTCATTGATCTTTTAGTAAAAGTTTCTACTTCGCTCACTAACATTGTGATGCGTACAATTTCTTTGTTATATTTGTATAAATATTTGTTTCTGATCTTCTGAGTATTCGTATAAATATTTCTTATACGTTTTCCTTTTTGTTTTATTTTTAATATTTTATTAGGTTAATTTCTTCATCTTCATTTCTTCCAATCGTTTTTAGGTCCCAAAGGCTCTTCAATTATTCAATGTCCTTTTTGGGTTTTTAGTACGTCTTGGATCTTCGTATACATTCTTCTTTCTTCTTTTTAACCCTTTTATTAGGTTAACTCCTTCACCCTATTAATGGTATGAAGTCTTCGTTCGTTCCAATTGTTTTTAGGTCCCAAAGGTTCTACAATTACTTATTGTCCTTTTTGGGTTTTTAGTACATCTTGGATCTTCGTATACATTCTTCTTCCTTCTTTTTAACCTTTTTATTAGTTTAATGGTATGATCTCTTCAAAGGTTTTATAATTATTCAATGTAGTTTTTATATTTTACTTGATCAATTTTAGACAATTATCAATTTTAAATTAAATTTACTAGTTTGTTAATTTTACGGATTCCTTATTTTCCGTCAATACTTTATCCATTTGTTACATACTCTTTCTTTGTCTTATTCGATGGTTCCCTAAGTATCTCAATCCTGATAGCATAAACAATATTAAAAAGACTAAATAATCTAAATCATGCAATTTACAATATTTTGATTACACACACACATTTTTTTTTTGGTTTTTGTTCTTTTGTATTTTTTTTTGTATATTTTTTATTATTATTTTTTTTTTTATTTTTATTATATATATTTTTTATGAATTACGAGTAAAATTAATTATCCTTGGTGATAATAGATGGTTGTAGGGTCCTGGAGCTGTTGGTTGTAGTTCCGTTGAATGATTACAATCCTCCGGATGTCTTCTGTTTTGAGGGGTAGACTGATTTTGATGATTATGGTTTTCATGTAGTTGTTCTTCTTGTAAATTCTTCGGGTGAAGCTGGTCTTCACAGGGCTGATTTATAATCGGTGTAGGGTTTTCTCTTGCTGGTTGTTCGCTGTTGTTTTCATTATTGCTCTGTTGGCCTGAGTATTCTTGATTGTTTTTCCCCAATAATATGAGTAAATGTGTTATCGAATCCCAGATGGATCCGATTAGGTGTATAGACCATCCATAAATAGTATGTAGGGTATATCCATGGACTACTGTGTCAACTATGAATTTAATGAGTCGAATGATAAAGACGATTCCAATAATTCCAGCACTAAAATTTCCAAATCCAATTAATCCTCCCCAAGTTTTTTCCCATGTTGATGCAGCTATGGAGGTTATTGTTTCTTCATCTAACAATCTTATTAACGATATTCCCTGAGTGACAGTTTTTTCCCCTGCAATGGTTCTAGCTATTGTATTTAATATAGCTGGTCGCTCACTAGGAAATAATATGTTTTCCCTTAATTTTTCAAGGTCCTGGGCAGAGTATATTCCATCCGTTCCTAATGCATTAGGTTTAGTGTATTTCCATCTGCTCTCTACTGAACTTTCCATAATGTTGGGTGTTACGGCTTCGGTGGGTTTCGGCATAAGTTTAATCCAAACATCTTGAACCTTATAATACGGAGGAATGAGACTGTTACAATCAATTTGTGTTCCTTTACTCAGCAGGATGTGGGTTCGTGGTGTCAAAAATTGGGTTTTATTCTCTCTTTGTACCGGTAATTGTAAGTAGCATTCATCTAGATGTTTCAGTTGAACTTCGACTGGCATACACTTAATGATATGTACTACCTCTCCAGCTACCATTGCAAGATAACCGGGGCCTTTCATGTAGTGATAAGCGAATTCTTCGGGCGCTTGGGTGGCTAAAATTAATCCTTGTTTTAAAATTTGTTGTTCCAGTTGGCATTTTTGCAACATAATGTCTCGGTATAGATCTTGAATTTGGAATCTGATGTGTTTTTCAACGTAAATGAACTTGGAATTTATATAGGTGAATATATTTAAGTTTCCTATGTCATCGAGGTTTGGTGCGAAGTTTTCGTCATTCCATGGGCCTACAGCAATAAATAGTTTGGGGTGTTCAGTTTTCAGTAGTGCTAAGCCACAATTTTCAGTTTTTCCTGTAACTGTGAGTGCAAAGGTAACCTCCCTAGCATTCACCGAGTATATAACTTCCGCTGTCTCTTGAGAATTGTCTGTTAATTTATCAGCGTACCCGTGGTATAATAGGCTATAGTGTTTTTCCCAGTCGCACCGATTATCAGGGGTCGATCTCCAAAAGGTGTCTCCTCCTTCAAAATCTACACAATGCTCGCTAGTAAATGCACACGTGGTTCCAGTTCGAAGGATTATTTGATTTGTATCCAAATTAATTTTAGCGCGGTAAGAATGTAGGGTGATTTTAACAGATGCCGTTACTACTACTTCATCCCAACTTCCATAGGGATCAGTGTAGTGAGTTCCTTTACATTCTCCATGGTTAGATAGGTGTCCAATTATGAGAACAGGGTGAGAATTGGTTGCGTTGATTTTTAGTCCTCCTATAGTGGTTTGTCCCAATTTATAAATTTTGTTTTCATGCATTTCCTTACAGGCTTCAGCTGAAATATCTTCTACGTAGGAAACGTGTCCATTATGTACATCCATGGTATGTGAAAACATACCGCATCGTCTGATAATTCTGTTTACTTCAACTTTGCATTGGAAAACCGTTACTTGGGAGAAATCATTTGGTTGTATCAGTCTAACTATTTTCTGTTCAGTAGTGATGTTCATGGATGGCAAAATGCAGTCGCCAATGTCCAACAGTGACATGGTAGTGATATTCATAGACCTAGTCCCACAATCGTATCCAATAATTGCCGTTACATATGTTATACCCAAGGTGAGTAAAAAGATCGTTTTCAAGTCCATGGTTAGTCCTGGGTTTGTTACTTCTTAATCTGGTTATTAGAAAGGGTGTTAGTCAATGGTATTACAGGCGGAAGTTATTAGGTTTATTTTAGATATTTTTAATCGGTCTGGATGGACTATTTTATCCTTATTTTTAATTTTTATTTTAATGTTACCGTTTTCGAATATCTCTATAATTTCGTACGGCCCTGAATAATGGTCTTCGAATTTACCCGGTTTAGATCCGCTTTGTAGGAATACGTATTCTCCTAACTTAAAGATACGAGGATTAATTTTTTTATCGTAATGGACCTTTGATTTTTCTTTAGCGGTTTTTAAGTTATTATTAACTATTTTATGTACCTTATGTAAGTGTGTAGCTAAATTCTCGACATACCCATTAAACGTTTTAAGTTTGTCTTCTTCAGAAAGGGGTTCACAAGAGGGAAGTCTAGGTAGCTTCCCATAAACTAACTCGTAAGGGGTGTGCTTGGTTGCTTCGTGTATACAAGTATTATAATTGAAGGCTGCTAGGTCTAGCCATTCGTCCCATTCTAGACGATTGGACTGGTATTGTTTTAAGTATTCAACAAGAAAGTGATGTGACCTTTCTAACGATCCGTTAGATTGTGGGTGAAAAGCTGTAGTTCTAAATTTTTTGATTTTAAACCGTTTTGCTACTCTTTTCAAAAGTTTGCTTAAGAAATTAGTTCCTTGGTCGGTCAATATGGATTTAGGTATACCGTAAATACAAATGAATTTTTTCACAAATGCGTCCGCGACTGTTTTTGCAGTTTGATCAGGTAAAGGTATGGCTACAAAGAATTTAGTTAATTGGTCTTGAATAGTGAGAATATACTCGTTTCCGTTGTTAGTCTTCTTTAGTGGACCGACTATATCCATTGCAACTTTTTCAAAGGATGTACTAGGAGTATCGGTTATTGTCATGGGTTGCCTGGTTTTGTTCCGAACTAATTTTTTTAACTGGCAGGGTAAGCATTGTTCAATGTGCTTTTGGATGTCTTCTTTCATGTTTTCCCAAATGAATGTTTGTCTAATTCTATTATATGTTTTCGCGATTCCGCGATGTCCTCCTACGGCTGAATCATGGTATTCCGTAATTATGTCTTTTCGTAAGTCCTTAGGGGGGTACCTGATTATATTTAAGCATATTATAAATTTTACGTCTGTATTCTTAATCTCATCTGTTATTATTGATCTTATTGTTTCCCATGGTATGTGAACAATTTCCTCCGTTTTGGCTATGCTAATGCTTTCGAGTTTAAGTTCCTGAATAATTAGGTTTAATGCTTTAAAAGCATTTCTTAGGTTAATGGTAATCTGATGTATACTTGTATTTTCATTGTCAGATATGGGGAGCGCTATATGACATCTTTTATGCTGATGGAATATTTCTGGTTTGCAAAGATTAAGATTTTTAAAAGATGGTAATTGTCCTTTTTCAAATAATTGTTGAGATCCAACATCACATGGTTTCCCTTGTAAATCGAGAAAGTATAATAAATTATCTTTTCTTATGAAAAAGGGGTCTCTTGAGGTTACATATAGGTTAGAAATTTTGGTTTTAATGTTTTCCGAAGGGTTAGTATCGTCATTATTTTTGGATTTGTCAGGATAATTTCCATCCTTTTCAAGTGTTGGGGTTTCTTTACGCAATGTTTTTTCTTGTATCCTAGCAGATCTTTTAGGGGTTATTGGTTCCTTCAGGTTAGGTGCAGTTTTATGGCTTTTTATAATTTCAAGGCTTTCGTCTAAGGAAGTTTTTTGGGGTAAAGGGATTGCTTCTATACAGTCTATACGTCCGTCGGAGTTTTTTCCTATTCCTTTTCCTTTTTTGTAGCCCATTTTTTTCATTATTGTAAATCCTACGTTATCTTCCGAGTAGTCTTCTAAATTTTGTCTGGCTGCGGCTTGGCTGCGAGTTTCTACCTTAAATATGGATACCTGATTTTCGTTATCCCCTTCGTCTGGATGACTAATTTCATTAGTGTTTCCGACGGGGTTCCTTGACAATGCATCAGCGTTAACATTAGTTTTTCCTGCTTTGTAGACAACATCATATTCGTATTCTGCTAACTTTAGACGCCATCTTAATACTCGTGCGTTATTGGTCCCTACTGTTTTAAACCAAGTTAAGGGCTTATGGTCAGTAACTAACGTAAATTTTCTTCCAAAGAGATATGGTCTGAAGTGTTCAACACAATAAATTATAGCTAATGCTTCCTTTTCATATGTGTCATATCTGGTTTCTGCATCAGTAAGGGTGCGAGAGGTATAAGCTACAGGCTGGTCCTTATTAATTTCTCCTTGTGATAGAATTCCGCCTATTGCATAGCCTGAAGCGTCAGTTGTTAATATAAAAGGTTTATTAAAATCAGGATATTGTAAAACAGGTTCACTACAAAGTTTTTCTTTCAAGGTTTCGAATGCTGTGCTTCTTTCGGGTGTCCAGACGAAAGGTTCGTCTGCTTTTAGTAAACTAGATAGGGGTTTGGCTATTTGCGAAAATCCCTTTATGAACCTTCGGTAATAGCCGGATAGACCGAGGAATTCCCTAATATTTTTTTGCTTTTGAGGTAGAGGAAAATTCTTTACAGCTTCTAATTTTTTTGGATCGGGTTTGACCCCGTCTTTTGAGATAACATGTCCTAGGTAGGTCACTTCCTTCCTAAGGAATTCACATTTATCTGGTTGTAGTTTGAGGTTCGCTTGAAGTAATCGCTTAGCCAGTTCGTTAAATTTCTTTTCGTGTTCATCCAGAGTTTTTGAGTAAATGACTATATCATCCATATATACGAATAGTTCACTTCCTTGTAATCCTGACAAAACTATGTCCATTAACCTTTGGAAGGTTGCAGGAGCATTTCTTAGCCCGAATGGCATTCTCTCAAATTCATAGTGCCCATGGGGAGTGGAAAAAGCGGTTTTGTGGCTGTCCTTAGGGTCCATTTCTATTTGATGAAAACCCGATGCTAGGTCAAAGATTGAAAAATATTGAGCTTCGCCTAACTGATCTAAGATATCTGATATGTTAGGGAGGGGATATGCGTCTGCAATAGTCTTTTCATTTAGCTTCCTAAAGTCTATGACCATTCTCCATCGTTTGTTTCCTTGCGAATCCGGTTTTTTTGGTACTATCCAAATAGGTGAATTATACGGGGATTGGGAGTGCTTAATTATTCCTTGTTCTAATAACTCTTCTACTTGTTTGCCTATTTCTTCCTTATGGATAGGAGGAAATCTATATTGTTTCATGTTGATGGGAATATGATCAGTAACAGGTATTTCGTGTTTTAGACTGTTGGAGGATCCTAACCTATCTCCGGGTAAATGGAAAAGGTTCTCATGATTTTTAATCCATAATTCTACCTTTGCTAATTCTTCTCTACTTAAATGGTCTAATCGCAATAGATTTAAGATTCTTTCAGATCGTTCGTCTTCGGATTTACTCTGGTTATGGTAACACACGGTTTTAACAAAATTTGTATATTTTTTGTCTATCCGATCCTCGCCTTCGTATTCTTTAATAGAACTATCATGGATTATTCCTATATCTTCGAGGTCATGCCCAGGGTCTCGTGATATGAATTCGACTGGTTCGATTTTAACAAACGGTCTTAAAAATTCAGCAGTGGTATCGGTAGTATTAACAAAGGGTATGTATACTTTTCCGTCTGTTATAGTAACTAAACCTTCACCGGCATGGATTCCCTTTGGTAATTCTAGTTTAGGTAGATATCCCTCATTAAAGGTGGAACGCGGTACGTTAACTGAAGTGATTATTTGTGATCGAGGTGGGATAGAAATTGTTTCAGCTCCTATGAGAGGAATTTCTTTATCCCATATTCGTAAAACACCCCTAGGTAAATCGGTATATGCTCCCGTATCTCCTTGAGATCCCCATCCTAAAAGTCCGTCGGTGGGTATTGGGAAGTCGTTGGGAACTATATGAAATGTGGTCATGTAGTCGAACATATTTACTCTAATTACTCCAATAGTAGTTATATTTTCATTGGTTATGCCACTGATCAGTATAGGATTATGAATTATTTCGCAGTTTGGTGGTATATTTTTTAACTTTAATAGGCTTGCTTCGGCTCCTGAGTCGAGCAAAAACTCAACTCTATGTACTCCATCCCATCTCAATTCAACTCTAGGAAGGCTAGTTCTTATGTTAATATTATATATTTTATAAGTTTTTATGCCATCAGGGGTTGTAGATTGTTGGTTTTCGTCACTATCATTTCTTTTTGTCTTTTTAAGTTCTGGTGTGGTTGTTTGGATTTCGGATGGTTTATTACCAGGAATGCGGAAAAAACAATTTTTAGCTGTGTGATTCGGTTTTCCGCATATTTGACAAGTTTCCTGAGTGTTGTCAACGTTTTGTCTGAGCGTATTTATTCTTTGGGGTTTTGTACTATTGGATTCTAATTCTCTTCTGAGGAAGCGACAGTCTTTTGTGGTGTGGTTCGAAGTTTTACAAATTAAACATGATTTTTCGTTAGGACTTCGACAATCTTTAGCGTAATGACCTATTTTATTGCATTTGAAGCACGTTATAGTAGGAGATTTTGGTTTTTGAGATATAGATCTGCATGTATCTGCAGTATGTCCCTGACGTTTGCAATATTGACAAATTTTGATTTCGGGATTTTGAGGTCTGTTTCCTATTGTTCTATAGTCTAAAAATTCCAATTTGTTCTTATCCCTCATTCTACTTTCTAATTTCAAAGCTTCTTGAATGGCACTTTGTAAATCATTTCTACTAGTTATTAATGCTCCTATCTCCCATCTCAGTCCTCTTAAAAATTGTTCTAAAGTATCTGATTCTATTTTATTAATTAATACAGGATCTAAATTGGTATTTAAAAATTTTGAAGCTTCAAATATTTCGCGGCTTATTCTTTTTATCCTACCTACGAATGACATTACGTCTTCTCCAGGTCTTTGGTTTAATGTTGCCAGTTCTCCCAATAACTCAAAATTAGTTTTTACCGGTGGAAATAATTTTTTTAAATATATGGTTAATTCGGCTATTGTTGCAAAATTATTGTCCCTAGCCATTTCTAGTGCTATTCCTTTCAGTTTATTTCCTATAATAAGATTAACTAATCCTCTTTCTGCTAGAGGCGATATTGATTGTCTGGCCTGGTCACATTCGGAAACAAATTGATATATACTTGAACTATTACCATTAAATTCTGTTATAAATCCTAATACATCCTTTGGTTTCAAGAAACTCATATCGTTACTATTAGGTCTCATGTTTTCGGTATTCATATTTGAATTATTATTATTTGTTGGAGTATTCTCAAGAGTAAATAAAATATTAGTGAGACTTTTATTTAATGATGTTTCTAACGCGTGTATGTCTTTTTCAGATGTATTTTGAGACTCTTCTTGTGTAGAAGCGGATTTTTGTGTATTTAAATTTTGATTATGTACTGTAGATGATTCACGAGGTATTTTTGGTTTAGATACAAAAGGATTTTCCGATGTAAGTTCTTCGTTTGCCGGTTTTTCTTTCAGAGTTCTGTTCTTCGATCTAGACCTAGTTTCCATGACACGACTTAAAAAAGAGCATTTTTAATCCCGGCTGAGCCCCCAATTGTTACGACCCCCACCCTATCAAAAGCCGTGGCTTATAATAATGGTAGATGAATCTTAAGTGTGGTTAAGATTGCTTGCGCGTTTTCAGAAGAATATGGTCAACAATTTAATGCTTTACCTGTTCCCTCTAAAATAATCTTAACCGATGGCCTTTTTAGGTTGCAACTTAATGCTTTATTCCTAGGATAGGCCTAAATGCTCTATTTAACTCGTGTAATGGAAATGAGATCTGAGATGGTTTTAGTATTGAATCTGTGCACTTACCTGGTTATTAGTTGTACTGGCAATAGTGACTGGGTTTGATAACAAATGAATGAAAATGATTTTAATTTACTGACACTTATTTAATGAACTGTTCAACCTTTTGAATTGAGATACTTTTACAAGTCTAACCGAACTGACTAGTTGTCTTACAAATGTTATAATATCGAAGTTGATCTGAGTCTGAGTCTGAATCTGAATCTGAGTTGTGAGTAGTCTGAGTTGTGCGTTGTGTGTCGTGTGTCGTGTTGTGTAGTGATGTCTGGTAGTGTTCTGTCTGGTAGTGATGAGAGTAGTGATCTGTCTGGTAGTGATGTTAGAAGTGGTCTCCCTGGTAGTGATCTGACTGGTAGTGTGTCGTGTGTCGTGTGTCGTGTCTAGTAGTGATGTCTGGTAGTGTTCGTGTGCTAGCCCGCCGAAGTCTGCCTGGTAGTGATCTGAGTAGTCTAGGCTGGACCTGCCTTCTTATATGTTTCCCAAAAGGGCCTACGTGACGATTCCTAAATGTTTAAACATTTAGGCTCTTCCCTTTTGGTTAGATGTCTGTTTCGTATTGGCTAATGATTCTTGGGAGGGGATATTCGGCTGTTCTCTAATTTTTGTTAATCTGCCGACATATGCACGACCACCCGTGAAAAGTTTGCATAAGGGTATTTTATGGCCTAAGGATAATCCTCCAAAGGGTCAGTTTGTATCTTCCGGTTCCTTACAGTTTTCCGTGTTTGTACTTAAAATTATCAGTATCTGTTATAAAACATTTGGGTTGCCTGCATACGTCAGCTGGTCTATGTGCCGATGCAACAACTAAGAGCGTTACAAAGACTCGCGCATGTAACAATTTTATAAAAACTTGTTATATTGCGTTCAGTAATATATTAATCGATGAGGTTGAAGAACTGGTTAGAATCGCAATTTCGAGGCTCAGGGGTAAAGCGGCTAAGTGTATCAAGTGGATTTTTATAACAAATATAATAGATTTAATTGAATTATTAATTGTAGAATTTGATCCTGAATCTGTCGATTCTGAATATAACGTCATAAAAGGTATTTACATAAAACCAACGGAGAGTATTTATGACTATATTGGTAGATTTAAAAAATTACACAGCTTCAAACTACATAATGAGATAGTATATAATATAAATACTCCCATAAAAACAATCATTAATTACACAGAAACAAAACATATAGTGGAATTTATAAAGAGATTGGATAATGAACTCTTAATTCCCGATTCATTTTGTTATGGATTTTATGATTACATAGATAAAGTTATGAAAAAGTTATATTTTTGAATATAATTTTCGTATAACAAGTGGCTTTTACTATATGACCTTAAGGTAATCCTTTCTCGGCCTAAAACAGTTTGTGTCTTAACTGAGTAGATTGAAAGAAAAGAATAGATTCGAAGAGCTACTCTTCGAATTTACATTCGAGACTAAACCCTTATAACTCCTTTTGTATGTCGGAAGGCACGAGATACTTTCTTTATTAAAAAGAAAAACTCTCAATTTCTTTATTACAAAAACAAGTTTGAGTAACAATTTTTTTGTGATTTTTCCAAAAAGATGTATCTCGTTCATTTCTTACACTACATAGTATAACCAAATCAAATGGTTTTGAAATCCATTGTTTTATAACCAAATGGTATTAAACATCGTTATTAGGTCGGGAACGGATGCTCTTAATTAAGAGAACCATATTTAACGCAGTTGCAGCCAGCTAGGACAAATTTACCGAATATGAAATGCGTGTGTCCTTAGGATATCATAAATTCCTCCGGATGTACGCAGTATGTATTTAACAAGTTTCTTCTATCTGAAGAAATGCTACCAAATCTTGAGGATATTGGATATAATGTATTTCAGAACTGCCAAGACTGATGAAGTACGTATTTTGTTATGTAATAAATGAATATAAAATTATACAGTATAAGAGGTATAAATTATAATATAAAAAATGTAAAAATAGTTTTAAATAAAATTTGTAATACAATAGAATACTAAAATTTTATGTATTTTATTAATTGTGGAGGCCTGTAGAGACGCATGAATAAATAAATATATAAATAACATTTTTGTAATAATTATTATCATATATACCAACTTTCTTTTTTAAAATATGATCAAATATAAGTTATTCTGTAATCTGTGTACGGTGCCACCACTAATTTTCAAGATACTCAATTGCAAGTATACTACTAGTTAGACAGATTGTTTGTAATTGTTTGTTTGTCGGTCCTGTCCGAGCAGCACTATTGCTACAAGGGGACGTGTCCAACAAATAACAGCAATTAACGTAATACTTCTTTTATTTTCGTATTCCGATACACTTTCGCTTTCACAATCCGCAAGAATATTCCCCAATATAAATCGCCGTTTATATACAATTAAATATGATAAAACTTTAAAATATAGAGAGCGTCAGCACGCTCTTAGTACGCAACCTGTCCCTGATTCACAATATTCGCGTAAACGCGTATGAGTCCGAACTTTCAGTTCCGGTCTGTAATCACCCACTCCTGCGAGAGAAGACTGTCCAACTCGGTGCACATAACGCAGCCGAAATTTTCCACTTCTGGATTTCTTCCCGAAACTAGTCTCGGTTGACCCGCCAATGACGTAGTTATGCCATGTTTTGTCCTGACTGTATGCACAGTTCTTCTTCCAAGCAATATCTCAATAACAGCTATTGCAGATGACACAATCCTTCTTAAGCTGAAGCCACAATAGTATTGCACTAACGAGTGAATAGTAACAATTACTTAATCACTTGACCGTTGTAATACACGAACTAACGTTTCCTGAGGCTGGGTGAAACCCCAGGAAATATCGCGGTACAAATAATGATTTTCCCGACCGGTTCGGAAAGGTAAGAGACCGACGGGTGAGGTCCTTGAGAGACGCGAATGACCTTGGAAAAAAAATCAAAATTGGAAAATGATCAAAAAAGGATATCATGTAGCATGAAAATCTTTGTTCGCGTAAGGAAAGACGCGTTTACGAAACTTATATGTAGTGTCCAAAGACTTTTTACACTCACTGTATCTTTCTCCGTCTAGCTAATATAGTACCTTTATCATTAAATATCTCGAGAACTAAGCTTCAGATCAAAATGTGGTAAATGAAAAATCATCTTAGAATTACTCCCTCTACAACTCTTTAAAATTTGGCCGACCTCACTGAGACACCCTGTATATATAAATAGATAAATGTGTAAGATCATTAGGAATATTGCACCTTTTATATATGCATATTTGATAATTAATTCAGTCACCACTGAAAGTTTCTTTGAGACCAAGCATGAGCGATATCAAAATTCTCATGGCTTACAAGGGAAGGATCCAATGTGTCCCTCACCGAATTTCGATAATTTTTAAATATGTTTTTAGGGTACTTACCCTGAGTACACAGGTACTTGCTTTTTTCACAACGCTCTATAGCTCTCGAGAAAAATTTATTTGAAGTTTTACGAAGTCTTCAAAACTGCTATTGAAATGGGAATTTCTGAGCCAGTGGGTGTGGTGGGGTGAGGTAGGTACAGCGTTATCGCGCCGCTGGCCCGGGATCAATTCCTTTTAATTTTTGTTTAGTTTTGTTTGTCTATATATTTAGACTGTGTATATATGATATTTTTATTTAATTAATAACATTTAAATTTAATAATTTTATTTTGTGAATTATTATTTATATAAATAATATTCGTAATACATTAAATTTTCTTTAACGACTTTTACATCTTCATTTCTAATATTATTGAAAGCGTTTTCTTTAAATTTATTTTTAACCTACAACTTTCTATATACCTGTTCTGAACGACTTCTTTGTCCTTCGAAGAAGGGCAAACCCTGTAACGGTAAGAATAAGGGGCGTCACTTGTGAAGCCTCTGTCAGTTGGTTTTGAACGTCTCTGAAGCAACAGCTAAAATTTTTATCTTTCGAAATTATGGATGTACCAAGCACGTCTAGTAATAAAGTTCTTCCTGAAAGCGAATTGGACACTATAAAATCTAATGAGAGAGATGATTTAACAAATGCTCTGAAATACTGTGAAAGTGTTTTACGGCAAATGAATTGAATTTTGAATTCACCACCGTCACTTATTTCATCCAATTGTATTGCGATGTGTGAGATAATTGTGGATAAAATAGTTGAAATGTTAGGAGATTGAATTATCATCGATGATGATGAATTAATTGGAATGGATGAAACTGATGATTCGGGTGATTATGTTAGCGTAAGTAACTTTTAATAAGCTAACCGTATTTTTATTATACAATTAAATATGAAAAATATTTCTGTTGTTTGATATATGTAAAATATATTATAGTGCGAAAGTTCTGAGGAAAATTATGGTGAAGAATTTTCTGAAACTCCAACAACTTATATTCCCCTGTGGTATAAAGAAAAAGCTGTCGCTTTTGCAGCAGCTCATCCGAAATGGAGTTTGAGCAGCATTCAATCCCATGGATTCGCTCTTTTAAAACATAAACGATCTTTATACAGATGGAAAGAAGATGTTATAAAAGGTGGTAACCGAATGGACAAACGGAAAATGATCGACCACGAATCTTTTGAACGATTTATGGAGGCATGTAGTAATCTGGAACAAGTGAGTTCTTATTATTTTTTAACTCACCTTCTGTTAAAAAAAAAATAATTATATCAAATAGGAATTCACTTTTAGGTAACGACAAGAACATTGCAACAATGGGCGATGAATGCTGCCCTCCCATTTTTGTCGGATGATTTTGAATTTGTCGCATCAAAAAAATGGGTGACAAATTTTAAAAGTCACCATAGGATCCGACAAAGAAAAATAACAAAATATGTTAGTTCTGCGGAGTTTATCTCCATGGAAGAAGTTCTCGAGCCTGCCAAGAGATTCCAGAATCAGACGAAACGGTTAATAACAAAATTTAACCCAGATTTTGTTATTAATACGGATCAGTCTGGATGTCAATATCAGCTGACATATGACAGAACTCTTGCAGAAAAGGGAAGCAAGACAGTTATTGTAAAAACAAAATCTTTGCAAAAATTGACACATCCCAAGTAGCACATGTAGATCTTTAGAATATCCTCAGTATATCTAAGAACCACTTTTCATATTTCCTGAGAATATGTAATATATGTTCGAGAATATTCTGAGAATAAACTGAGAATGATCGTATGTCCGCCATTTCATAGCTCTTAGTACATCCTCAGAACATCCTGCAGTAGATGGTATGGATGATACAAGGATCTAAGTGGGACGCATTTTATTCGCTAGTTTATGCATATATACTTGTTTAATAAGTTAAATTATTGAAATAAAAAAATTGATTTATCATTAAATATTTTATTTATTGTTTAATATATAAATATATAGATACAGTATATATGTGTAATATAAGTATATTAATTATTATTTGTTACATTTTCCTTCCCTCTCCTTTCACTGGCGTGAGCCAACCATGATTTAATGGGATGTAAAATGTCTTCTTTTGAGGAATTTGGAAATTTTTTCCATGCCACATCTGTAAATATAATGATTAAGTAATGTTGAAAATAATTAAATAATATAAGAAATTTATTAGTACAAAAATATACAATAACATAAAAAAAATATTAAATACAAACCTATTATAATGTCTGCAATAGTTAAATTACAAAATGGTTTCTTTTGTTTTTTACCAAACCAACTGTAACCAGAGGCAAGCTTGTTACAGAATAATTGACGTAAAATTGAGAATACAGATGCATTCAAATTTTTATTACTCAGTGTAACGTGGTATTTTTATCATTATAAAAATCCGTTACAGGCTCAGCTGATTGGGAATATATTAATATTCCCAATGATAGCATTAGCTGAGCTCGGTCCGGGACGTCAACGGTGATCGCTGTTGTTGTCGTTCGACACCGCTGATTGCCGTTCCTCGTTACGCTAGTGTTAGCTAATGAGGCGTCCTCGAAGGGAATTTAAGAAATTTAAATTCCCTTACTGGGGCTAGCTGATATCGCGCGATCAGCTGGCTACTCACTTCAAGTATTATCGTCTAAGCGAGCGGACGTGAGTCGCTAGACATAATATTTGCGAATCGCTACTTCGAGGCAGGGCAGAAAAGTGTGTGTGTGTCGTGGTGTGACCGTGCATAGGTGATCCAGGATCTAACCCCACGGGACCCGCTACCGGATACCAGGCGATTCCCCCGACCACCCCTGCCCGGATTGGATACATACCCCAAAAGTAGTAAGTGGAGCGCCACGCGCTCACTATTTTCTTGTGTAGAGCGTAAGTGCCGGTCAAGGGACACGGACTTGACCGTGCCCGGTCGCGTTTGTGCGGGATTGTGTGCTCCGACTGTCGCAGCAGTCGTCGAGCTCGGGACCTAGTCCTCATCCCCGGGGAACGTCCGCCCAGGTTGCCTGAAAAGCTCCTGGGTGTTTCAGACGACCCATTCCCTGTAACGTGGGGGCCGTTGTTGCAGGAAGCTCAGCGGTCTCTGCGTTGCCGACGCCGACGGACTGCCGAGAAGTCCGTCCTCCACTAGGTAGGACTACAGAGGGTGTACGGGCACCCCGCGCGCGGTTATTCTTATTACTTGTATTTTGTATATTGCGGCCCTACGGGGAATTATTATTGTATAGAGTCGTCGAATAAATCCGCGAGTCGACAGTAGTCCTATTGTGTCATTATTTCAGACACCGCCTAGTCCTCTCCAACGGGAGAACCTCCTCTGGGCCCCTTTCACCGGAGTCGGTTTCCTCAGGGGTGAGGAACTCCGGTGAATTATATAAATTACTGTGACCGCGTGGTAACATCGGGAGATTCACCTCCTCCCGTGGTTACGCGAAAACGCGCTGTTACATTTGGCGCCCAACGTGGGGCCCACGTTGGTGAACCGTTGTTGAGGCAATTCCGGAAAGCCCGCGGAATTGGTTTAGGACGCGGGGTTATCAAGGTTGGGATACCTGCCGCGAACTATCTTAGAGTTAGTTATAGAAAAATTTTTTTTTTTTTTAGGTTAAGTTATTGGGTAGGCTTGCCGTTTGCCGCGTTCAATTTAGCCGTCGGCCGAGTCGCTGAAATCGATCAACGATGGGAGGATCGCGCGACCGGGAAGACCGTGCCCTCACTCGCAATAGTGAGAGGCTTGAGCGCCGTCGCGAACGGAAGCAACTAGTGGACCAGATGGATCGCCTCTCGATGGAGGCATTATTGGTCCTCACCCCGCGAATTGGGGATTCGCGGTTCCGCCGACGAGCCTCCGCGCGATGTGCGAGACCGACTGGTCCGCCGTCAAATGCGCGACAAATTCGGCCCGGAGACCGAGCGCTGGGATCCGTATTTGGATGAGGACGACGTCGGCGAGATTCCCGGGGGTCGGACTACCTCGACGTCCACGGCGGATTCGGGGGAATACGTGACCCCGGGGTCAGGATCGTCTCCGACGGTACGGGAGGAGTCCCAGTCGCGAGATTGGCTCCAACTCGACCGTAATAGAGTCGGACGCGGCCGTGCTACGGGACGTGGCGCGTTCCGAGGGGACATCGCGCGTACCGTCGCCGTACCTAAGGACGGCCCAGTCAATCGGCGGACCATGGGCCGATCCTATATCGATGACGGCCGATAACCTCGACTCACTGGGGTTGAGTCTCGAGGAGTCCCGGAGGGTGTCCGATTTCGGTCGGTCGTGACACCAATTTTGCAGTCTCCCGGAACCCTGCGGTGACCTTCGCGGAGGTTCATGCCGCGGAGTCGCCTCCGCCGGCCACGGAGTCAGGTGTTCCGCCTCCACCGGCCGAGAGTGGTGGATTCGAGGCGTTGAATCCTGAGGGCGGTCGGAGTATCGTCGCGGTGATGGACCGTCTCATCCTCGTCTACGAGGAGTGCTGCCGGGCAAGCGAAGAGGCTCGGAGCCAGAGCGCGTCGATCCAGCGCGAATTCGGTCGCGAGCGGGACGAGTTGCGCGAGCAACTGGCGACGATGCGCCGGGAATGGTCCGCCGCGAACAGCAGGGCGGAAAAGGTGCAGCAAAGTGTCCGCGCGGAGCTCAACCTGATCCGGGAAGAGCGCGCGTGGATCAAAAACGCGGTCACCGATATGAGCCGGGAGAGCGCGGAGCTGTTTCGCCGATTGAGCGAACAGCAAGACCGCGTCGAAGAGATAACGCGCCGTGCGGACGACAGCCTGGCGGGCAGCGCAGCAGGCCGTCGCTTCCGGTCTCCGAGTGAGACCGGAAGCGGAGTTAAAAGGGACCCCTAGGGTCAAGTCGCCGGGTACCCTCCCGATCGGCTAAGGGGGGTACGCGCTGCTGCCGGATCGGTCCGCGGAGGACAGCTCGTCCTCCTCGGCGTCCTCTTCCACATCGCGAAGTCGCGGTTCGAGCAGCGACCGATCCACGCGAGGATCGCGTGGTCGCTCCTCGTCGCGCCGGGGTAACGAGCGATCCGCACTCGATACCCTGCGGAAATATGGGGTGAAATTCGGGAAAGGCACCCCAGCGGAAGCAGAGGAATTTTGGGAGTCCTTCGAGGCCTGTCGTCGAGGGTCGGGACTCCCATTCAAAACTCTGCACGGAGCTCTGCCCACCGTCTTGACCGATCATGCCAAGAGGTGGTACCGGCGGGAGGGAAATAGCATCACCTCCCGTAAAAGCCTTTAAGAAGGCCTTCCTCCTTCAATTCCGCGTGAAGGAGGACTCTGTGGCTCGGTGGAGGGAGGCCCGTGCAGTTCGCCAAGCGGAAGGCGAGGATATAATCACGTACGTCGGTCGGATGCGTGATAAATTAGATAGAATTCGCCCAGTACCCAACCTCAAGCAGCAGCTGGACCTCGCGTATGAGAACATGCACGCGAATTACCTGCATTACATCCTGCGGGCGCATGTTAATAAATTTGAGGACCTGCTAACGCTTGGGGAGAGTGTGGAAGAAGACACTTTCTATCGCCAAGGCGCGGAAATCCGAGTCCGCGCCCGCGTCGTCGCGGTCGAAAACCGACGATAGAAAGTGTCGCGGCAGCGCCGTCGCCGCAATCGAGGGCGAATTCCACCCAGCGGGGCCCCCACAGGCGATCCGACCCGCCTCAGCGAAAGCACCCCAAGCGGGGGGTGCTCAGGGTGGACAGCGGTTCACCCCCCCGAGTTCGGCCCACCAGGCCGCGCAAAAAACAGGCGCAGCGGCCCAAGTCTCGAGGTAGACTGGAGTACTCCTCCGAGACTGGGTCGAATTCGGACACGCAGTGCTCAGCGGGCGAGAAAACGATCTCGTACCGCCCGCCGCCGCGCCACCCGCGCAAAGAACCAACAAGCGTGGTGGTGGCGGCAACAACGATGGCCTCAGCAAGCAAATGCATGAATTAAGCAAACAGCTTGCTGCCGTTGCGGCCATCGGAAGGGGGAGGCAGTCCGGAGGTGAGACGAGAGGACTGACCTCCCGAGCACCAGGGGGCCCGGTGGCCCCCCCGAAATTATCCGGCCGTCGAAGCTCGCGTTCCCCAAGGGAGAGGGAACGTACGTTGCTTCCGGTGCGAAGGGATCGGACACTTTGCGCGTGAGTGTACCGCATTGTTGCAAAGTGCACCGATCCAGCCTGTGTATCCGCACGCGGGCAGAGTTGCGGCGCCTCAAAATCCCCCGGCGTTATATTCGCTATGGGGACAGCCGCAAGCTCCGATGCCGCCCGCGAACTCGGGAGCGCCGACGGCCGCACAGCCGGCGGCGTTGCCCGAGAGTTCGTTTTGGAGTGGCTCTCCGACCGTACCGCCGGGAGGAATGCCACCTCCAAACCGAACCGGATATCAGGCGCCCTCGGGAAACGGGCATTAGGGCCAGCGCAAGGGGCTCGCGCTATCCCTTTTCCCGATTTCCGAGGCCCCGGCGAATTAAAAGTAGCCGATGAGAGTGTGGTTCCTTTCCTTCCAGTCACGGTAAGCGAGACGACTGGGTTAAGGAACGCACTCGCCCCGTTTTCGTCAAGTGTTCGCCAGAGCGACACTTGGTCTGGCGGGAGGGAGGATGAATCGTGGGCTGCACTGTCGCTGCAGAGAGACCGGCCGCATCTCTCTGCCCTGGAGGATTTCTGGTTGCGTGAGGAAATCTCCAGCGGTGCCGAGCCATTATGCACGATTCATGATGACCTCAGCGGAGCCAATTGGAGTAAGTGGGTGTCCGGTAGAGGCCCGGAGATCGACCTGGTGTGCACGGTGAGACGTTGCGCCCGTCGTATGGCCCTACCGCCTCTTTCGAGGGAACGTCTGCGCCTGAAGTTGAAAATGAACTTCTTGGGCCGCCAAATTTTGGCGTTGATGGATCCTGGAGCTGAAAGGTCCTTTTTAGGGCCGGAATTAGCTAAGCTGTTGGGCCAGGATATCATCAAAAGCTCAGGAAGGGACTTCATGGTAACAGCAGGACGGAAAACAGACACCCATTATGGGATTTGTTCCTCTCTCAATTGAGCTAAACGGCAATGAACGCTGTGTAGTTTTTCGCGTAAGTGAAGGGCTGGGATACGACTGTATCTTGGGAATGGATTTCCTAAGATCTTTCGGGATCCAACTCGATGCACTGACGGGGAAATGGCGAAACAGGAACTTCCCAGACCTGCAAGCTATGACCCCGAGAGCAGAAGTCTCCGCGGAAAAATCCAGCAAGATCATTTGCTATGCCCTGTGTGAGATAACGGAGACTCAACAGGAGGTATTAGAACGCTTTCTCGAGGGCGAATCTTCCACCGGAGTCCGATTCGACTCTACCGGCGACACACTTGGTAAGTCATCATATTGATGTTCAAGGTCACCGGCCTATTAGACAGGCTGCGAGACGAGTGTCGCCGGCGATACTAAAGATAGCTTATGTGAAGGTCGATAAGATGCTAAGAGAGGGCATTATCGAGCCGTCCACGAGCTCCTGGGTTAGCTGCCCGGTAATAGTACCGAAACCGGTGGAGGATATCCGGTTTTGCATCGATTATCGGGTCGTAAACGGCGTCACGAAAAAGGACGCTTATCCGATTCCCCATATCGATAGCATACTGGATAGACTGAGGCACGCTCAGTATATTTCGACGCTCGACCTTAGCCAGGCGTATCACCAAATACCCATGGATGAGGCGAGCAAAGAAATTACTGCTTTCGTGGTTCCGGGCAAAGGAGTTTTTCAGTTCCGTAGGATGCCCTACGGACTGACAAATGCGCCGGCCACGTTCCAGCGTTTGATGGATAAACTCATTCCGCCTGAGTTTGATCCATATGCCTTCGTCTACCTCGATGATATTATTATTGTCACGGACACATTTGAGGAACATTTGGAGTGGCTAGGACGGATACTTGGAGTACTCAGTCAAGCGGGACTGAGACTCAATAGAGAAAAAAGTAAATTCTGTCGTTCCGAAGTACGGTTCTTGGGCTACCGAGTAAATCGTAACGGTTTAGCACCAGATCCGGAGAAAATAGAGCCGATATTAAATTATCCGGCTCCGTCAGAATTAAAGTCCCTCCGCCGGTTCTTAGGAATGGTGGGGTGGTACTCCAGGTTTATCCCCGAATTCGCGAAAATAAAAATTCCCCTAGTAAAACTACTATGCAAAGGGGTACGCTGGCATTGGGGCGAGGACGAACAGGTCGCGTTCGAAAAATTAAAGAATGCGCTGTGCACTGCGCCTATTTTAGTACGTCCAGATTTCGCGCGACCTTTTCAGATCCAAACGGATGCCAGCGACTTCGCGATCGGGGCCGTCCTGACCCAGGAATACGACGGCAAGGAGCATCCTATCGTTTATATTAACCGCGTGCTCACTAAGGCCGAACGGAATTATTCGGCGTCGGAAAAGGAGTGCCTTGCTGTCGTATGGGCAATAAAAAAGCTTCGACCGTACGTGGAAGGCTACCACTTCGTAGTCATCACGGATCACAGCAACCTGCGTTGGTTGCACAATATCAAGGATTCGGGAGGTCGTTTGGCCCGATGGGCTTTAGAATTACAGCAACATTCCTTTGATGTTGTGCACCGGAAAGGGGCTCTGCACGTGGTACCCGACGCATTGTCCCGCGCACTTACTGCCGTAGATTCGTTGGACGCGGTGGCCGCGGTCGAAATTAACGACTCCAAATATTCCTCAAAGACGATTTTAGGTTGGTTCAGGGATGATCCCTGGTACGCGGAGCGCCGCGAATCGATAAAGAAGAGGGCTCAGAAATTTCCGGATTGGAAAATAGAGGGGGATCTCATATACTGTCATCGTCCAGAGGCGCTATATGAGACCCTCGAGCCCTCAGGTTACTCGTGGAAGTTGGTGATTCCACGAGGGGCACGAAGGATCGCGATCGAGGAAGCGCATTGTCCTCCGTCGGCTGGTCATCTGGGTGCTCAGAAAACGTACGGACGCGTGAGCCTCAGATATTACTGGCCGGGGATATACCGAGATGTTGTTGACTATGTGCGAGCGTGCGAGACATGTCAACAACATAAGGTAGCGCAGGTTTCTCCCGCGGGACTGATTGGGCAGTCGCGTGGTCGAGAAACCTTGGACCGTGGTCGCAGCGGACATCATGGGTCCACTTCCTCCGAGCCGCGCCCAGTGCCGATACATTGTCGCTTTCCTGGATAATTTTACCAGGTGGGTAGAATTAAAGGCCCTCAGGAAAGCGAATGCGCGGAGCATCATACGCGCATTCGAAGACTTAGTGATATTTCGGTGGGGAACTCCCGAAATGTTTCTAAGCGACAATGGGACCGAATTTGTCAATCGAGATGTAAGCGAAATTCCTCGATGAGTTGCAGATACGGCACTTTCGCATAGCTCCGTATCATGCACAGGCAAATCCGGTCGAACGGGTCAATCGGGTGATTAAGACCATGATCTCGGAGTTCGTAGAGAACGATCACCGAGACTGGGATGTGCATTTGCATGAATTCCAGTTTGCGGTTAACACCGCATGGCATGCGTCTACCGGAGTGTCTCCCGCATTTTTAAATTTCGGTCGAGACCCGGAAATCACCCCAAATCTCCTTAGATCTGTGGAAGGTCCACGGAAGTTGGTCCGACGCGACCCAGAGAGCTGGGGGTCAAGGATGAAGAGATTACCTCTCATCTTTGACATTGTCCGCGACGCCATCGAGTCTGCGAGTGCGAAGCAGGCTCGATATTATAACAAAGGGCGTCGCGATGTACAATACAGCGTCGGAGACCTCGTGTGGCGGCGTAATCGAGCATTCTCGTCGGCTGCCGATAACTTTGCAGCCAAATTAGGCGCCGGCATACGAAGGTCCCTACCAGATCGCTAAAAAAATATCTCCGGTGGTCTATGAGTTGGGAGAAACTCATGGCCGCACCAACCCGAGAGTCCATGTGCAGGACCTCAAACCATTCATCGCCCAGCTGCGACGGGCTGATGAAAAAGAGCACTCCTCCGCGGAAATCGTGCAGGACGAACCCGTATCGCCGCCGATTTCCCATACCGGAGCGCGGAGTAGGAAAGAGGAGAGTGAGCTGGCGTCACCGCCGCCTTCCCCTACCTGGCGAGATAGGCTCAGGCCCCGCCAGCCGTGAGTGCTCTATATGCGAATTAGTCCATGTGGAATAGTCTGTGTGTTGTATGTGTGCGTGCGCTAGGTATTATGTACCATGTATGTTTAGCAGGACAGAAGAGAATGAGCTGGCAAGCCCCTCCCGCAACACCATCGACGGCTGGCTGGTGGTACTACCAGCCAGCCGCATCGGCGCCTCCACCATCATCGCAGGCACCCCCGCAGCAGCCGATGTACTGGGCCCAACACCCGGTCCCAGGCCCCGGCGCCCTCCTCCTGGGTCCCGAACACCATCGCTGGGGGACCTCCCCAGCAGGGACCTTCCCCCTCCGCCGCAGAGTTCGCACAGGTTCGGGAGGAGAACTGGCGACTCTCGGGGAGGGTGGAGCAGCTCGCTTGGGAGCTAGAGGAGGTGCGCCGGGGAGCGGCACCGAGGCGGCCAAGGAGCCGGCCCGCAACAGCCTCGGCGAGGCCACCACCACAGAGGAAGCGGGGAGGCAAGGTGGCCAAGGCCCCACCGCCGCCGAAGCCAGCCACAAGACGCCCGGAGGAGGAGAGGAGGAAGGGGGCGTAAGGGGAAGGACACCCCGGGTCAGCAGCCAGCAGCCCCGCCGCGGGCACCAGCACCACCCTCCACCTCGGGAATTGCCGCCCGTGGTGGAGAAGATGAAGGTGGATTAGTCCACCTTCATCCTACTTGAAATTGTTTTTTTTTGTTTTTTTTTATATATATATATGTTTATTTGAATAAACGGGGATTCTGGCCGGAAGATATCAAATGTCGTTAACTGTCCTGCTTGTATGAATGTGAGTGTGGGTTATGCGTGTGTGAGTGAATGAGGAATATTCCACAGATTTAGGAACCAGTGACCGTGGATGGTTGCTATGTACTCCACCGTGTAAGGGAGAGCGGTTCCCCGCCGGTAGACTGGGTTCTTACCGGTGTGGGAGAAAGGAGTACAGCGGAGGGTCTTCTTGACGAGGTCGAGAAGAACCCGAGCCAACCATCCAACCCCCCCCGGAGGTTTACTCTAAGGGGGGGGGAAGTGTAACGTGGTATTTTTATCATTATAAAAATCCGTTACAGGCTCAGCTGATTGGGAATATATTAATATTCCCAATGATAGCATTAGCTGAGCTCGGTCCGGGACGTCAACGGTGATCGCTGTTGTTGTCGTTCGACACCGCTGATTGCCGTTCCTCGTTACGCTAGTGTTAGCTAATGAGGCGTCCTCGAAGGGAATTTAAGAAATTTAAATTCCCTTACTGGGGCTAGCTGATATCGCGCGATCAGCTGGCTACTCACTTCAAGTATTATCGTCTAAGCGAGCGGACGTGAGTCGCTAGACATAATATTTGCGAATCGCTACTTCGAGGCAGGGCAGAAAAGTGTGTGTGTGTCGTGGTGTGACCGTGCATAGGTGATCCAGGATCTAACCCCACGGGACCCGCTACCGGATACCAGGCGATTCCCCCGACCACCCCTGCCCGGATTGGATACATACCCCAAAAGTAGTAAGTGGAGCGCCACGCGCTCACTATTTTCTTGTGTAGAGCGTAAGTGCCGGTCAAGGGACACGGACTTGACCGTGCCCGGTCGCGTTTGTGCGGGATTGTGTGCTCCGACTGTCGCAGCAGTCGTCGAGCTCGGGACCTAGTCCTCATCCCCGGGGAACGTCCGCCCAGGTTGCCTGAAAAGCTCCTGGGTGTTTCAGACGACCCATTCCCTGTAACGTGGGGGCCGTTGTTGCAGGAAGCTCAGCGGTCTCTGCGTTGCCGACGCCGACGGACTGCCGAGAAGTCCGTCCTCCACTAGGTAGGACTACAGAGGGTGTACGGGCACCCCGCGCGCGGTTATTCTTATTACTTGTATTTTGTATATTGCGGCCCTACGGGGAATTATTATTGTATAGAGTCGTCGAATAAATCCGCGAGTCGACAGTAGTCCTATTGTGTCATTATTTCAGACACCGCCTAGTCCTCTCCAACGGGAGAACCTCCTCTGGGCCCCTTTCACCGGAGTCGGTTTCCTCAGGGGTGAGGAACTCCGGTGAATTATATAAATTACTGTGACCGCGTGGTAACATCGGGAGATTCACCTCCTCCCGTGGTTACGCGAAAACGCGCGTTACATCAGATGTAATAAATAAGATTCCTATAGCAATTTAAAATCCTTATAAACATTGGAAATAGTATATAATGTAGAATATAAAGTATTTATAAAAATAAGGAAAAATACCAATGATAAACGATATGACTCATTTTCTTTTATATTTGTTTCAAAAATATTTAAATCTTCCTCATTTTGTAGAGGTAAGTCTTTTTTAATATTTATTTGTTCACATATCGTTGGCTTATCTACAAATTTAAGCATTTTTGTGTGAAAATTATCGATGAAATCTTTTAATGTCTCTTCGATAGAACGCATTCTTATGTCTATGTCACTTAATTTTCTTATTATCAGTTTATCAAAGTTACTACCTGAAAATTATAAAAGATTATGAATGTTTCTAATATACAGACATATTTATAAAAAATACAAGTATACGCTTACATTTGATTTCATATTGTGTAGTATTTTGTGAATTAACAGAAGAATTAAAATTATTACTACACGTAGCTAAATCCTTTGATGTGTCTGTAGGCGATATATATATATTATAATTATTAACTATCCTAATTATATGCATTTTTTCATTATAAATTAGTCAAACTATTTAATATATTCCAAATATAAAATATAGTTTATATTATACCTTCTACTTGCTTAAAAACTTTCTTTGGCATTTTTGGGAATGGTGGAAGAATAGACGAATTGTCTTCATCACTTGATGAATATACCCTACGAGCCCTCTCTTTCCTTGTTTGTTTTAAAATTTGACTCATGTCAACATCTGATTGGGAATTTACATCTGAAAACATTTCCGCTTCTTCTAATTTTCTTACAGCTTTTTCATATGTAGCTAAAAAATAATTTAACATAACTTACATATTTTTTTAACTGTAAATACGCACTATTCATTGAATTATTTGTCATAAAATTGATAATTGGAGAACTTACATGAAGAAGACCAAATTTTTTTTATCTTGCATTCAGTCCAATCAGTTTTACATTGTTCCATATTTTTTATTGATTTTTCATATTTCTTTAAATTTGTAAAATTTGGCCAGCGTGCTGTGGATAAATCTGTACTTAGCCAAGTAGATGGTACAATTTGTAATCCATCATAAAATTCCACTACAAGATAATTTTTATTTTCCATGTTACACACTTCTTACCTATTAAAGTAAAATTAAATATATAATAAATCTGTCTCCCTTGCACATTTTTTATGTAATAAGATATTAAATTTATATTATGAAAAACTTACACATAAAAATCCTAACACTGCACGTTTTCTTCACAGAAATGCATGACCTTATGTCCTTACACAACTAATTTAATGTAAATATCAACAAAATATCTATGAAAATGGCGGGAATTCGAAAAATGTAATTCCTCTTTCAAATTATATTTTAATTATAAATAAATTTCAATAAGTTTCAATTATATTAAAATAATAATATATTAAATTAATTGTGAAGAAGAGGGTATACCACAAAAGAATCATGTGAATAAGGTAATTTCACATATTTTTGCACAACATCATTTAATAAATAACTTTTTAAATCAGAAATTTCTTGGCAAATATATATT
>JBBEEM010000105.1:0-27468 GCA_037305995.1 Sclerodermus sp. 'alternatusi'
TAATTACGCAATGGTCACCTTTCCTAAATTTCCCTTCTACTATTTTATTTGTTCCGTATCCTTTAGCTTCTTTTCTTTTAATCAACATTGGTATATCAGTATTTACCGATATCAGTGCTGCAATTGGTAAAGCTGTATAAGGAACACCACAAATTTGAGAAATTTCAGACGAATTGCTGGATAGTTTCCATAAAATATCAGCAACACGTTTCTAAAATAAAATATTAAAAATATAATAAATTCGCTGCATGCATAATCTAAAGATATATATAATAGTAAAAATGCAAAGACAATAGAAAATAGTATACCATTAATTTTGGATGAGCAATGATTACTCTTAAATCAAAATATACAGGAGTTTTTAAGCCTACTTTTGTGATAAATTCACCAAATTTTAAAGCATCTATATTGAATAGATCAATAGCTAGGTCTTTCAATTCTTTTTCCATATTTTTATAGTTTACAAAAATAATTTAAAAATAAATTAAATAAATTAAAGACTTATTTTAGCATTAAGTAAAAGATTGGTTAGAACACGTGTCTCACTGCCTGCAGCTATTTTGTCAACTCTCTGGTCCTTTGTGCATTATTGAATAGCTTATAACTAGTCTTCTCTATAGTATTTGTTTGGTCCTTCTACTATATAAATGCTAGACTGCTGTCAACTTCTTCTTTTCCTTAAGCTTGGCCACGAACAAAAAAATGTTTCCGGGTCAGAAACTTCAAACCTATCAGTACTATACCAAAAGCAGACATCGATAATATATGCCATTTTCCAGCTATGAGATACTTGTTGTATACTCATGTGAGACTGAAGGACAGAAAATGTTTGCATCCTTGTCAGCCGGTTATCCCTACTGTATTCTGCGCATGCGTTTATTGAAAATTAAATCTCATGTAAAATGGGAAACATTAATGGAATCCGGAATATTACTAGGCACTAGTTTCAGAGCGTCCCCCCCACCATGCGCCTAGAGTGCGAGGGAATATACTTACCTCTCACTCAGCGCTCACTCTCCTCCGCCGGTTCTCCATCCTACACGGATGACGTAAGCACGAGAGAGAAAGATCATACGGGCTCCTGGCCGATATCCCAGTGTCCGTTTGTCCAATTCTTATGGTAGCTATCACCTATTTCCTTCTCTCTCGCTCAACCGTATTTTGAGTGGCGTCTTTGTTTAATCGCACGATGACGCCAATGCGCGAATTTTTAATGTTTACAGAGACGACGCTGTTGAATCTACTGACAGGAGGCACGGAGTTCATGCGGCAGAGTTCGAATCCCAGCTAAAAGTTATTATTTTTTTCATTAATTTTTTTGTCACATGTCCTTGGTCATTACCATGGTCTTGATTTATTAAATTATAACTTTATTTAAAGAATCAGTGACATAATTTTATTGTCCCTTAATTATAACACGTTTATAAAGAATAATCATGAGCTTAATAAAATTATTGATAATTAGAAAGAAAAGAGTTTATTATTGATTAATAATTCGATAATTTAAAGTATTTATTATTATTCATTATTCTCATGTTCTATTAATTTATTTATTAACTTATTTATTATTCATTAATTATTAAATCATTATATTATAAAGCTATTATAACTTTAAAAAAAAACTGAAACATAGTTCCAATAAACAATAATTTTATAATAATACTAATAAATATAACAATAAATAAAAATCAATTATAATGTTACATTTTGTAAAAAAATAATTTCATTATTCAAGATAACTTTAAGATGTTTGGGAATTTTTGCTGTTTTAACATTATGATATGAGTAAAAATTATTAATATTTAGTAAAAACAAACATTACTGAATACTCAACAAAATTTAACGAAATCAGAAATTTTTAATATTTGTAATGCAGAACGGTTGTTATTTGGAGCATTATAAAGAAATTGTTTTGTTCTATTTATTATGCAATTTAACTAATGTGAAATCTTGAAAAATAAAATTATTCTTTTACAAAATGTAATAGTATTATTTATTTTTATATTTATCATTATTATTATAAAATTATAGTTTATTGGGACTATGTTTTTTTTTTCTTCTAAGTGAACAATCTTGAAATAAAAGACGCAATTCTAACAACTTTTTCCTCTTGGTATTTTTTGATTCGAAGCTCCATTTTCAAGATATTTAATGATAAAGATGCCATTAATTAAACAAAGACACTCCGATAATTGAAGTGAGCTAGAGTATCGCTACTTCACTTTAATTATTAGCGTGTCTCTATTTAACCAGTAGGATCTTTACCATTGACTTTCTTGAAAATAAAGTTTCAAACTAAAAAATGCCAAGAGAAAAAGTGTCTTAGAATAGCGTCTTGAATCACCTCTTTTAAGGAAATGCGTTCATTTTGTAACACCCTGAAGCACATAGGGCATAACATAGATTCTAGGCCAATTTTTAAGAGGTTGTGGAGGGGATGATTTTAAGATTTTTTACTTAATTCATTTTGATCTGAAATTTAGTTTTAAAGATACTCGATGATAAAGATACTATTACTAGATAGACAGTCAATTGGTGAATTGAAATAACATCATTCTGTCTCACTTCGACTGCCTATTTACCTCTGTCTAACTAATAAGTATTTTTATCATTAAATATCTCTAAAACACTAAACATCAGATCAAAATGTGGTAAATAAAAAATCGCCTTAGAATCATTCCCTCTATAACCCCTTAAAATTTGGCCTAAAATTCATGTTACACTCTGTAAATTTATAATATTTTTTATGGTTCGTTAAGAAACATTGATATTTGTCAAAAACTATATTTAGATATTTATTGTATGAGTAATTTATTTAAATATATTTATTATATTATAATAATATATTAAATATATTAATTATATTTAATACTCACCTATTATTTTTGTTTTCATATATTATACAAATGAAAATAGAATTACTTAAAGTATTTTAAAATAAACCGATTTGTGTAGACAAATTTGGTCGTAATCATACACTCGCACAATATTTTCATTTCAGTTGTCTAAAAATTTTGTTTTTATTATTAATACTTATCTCCTAATCTTAATATGGTTATAAAAAAATATAAGATGTTAATATTTATTTAAATTAATGAATAAAAGAAGTACACAAAGGTGTTATGAGAAATATTAGAGCGAAATATTTTAATTCAAATTTGCGAAACCCCTATTATTATTTTAGCGTGAAAAGAACCAGTTCGGCTAAGGTCAACTTATTAATGTAAGTACTGAACAATGTACGAAGCTATGTAGAAGTAACGTTATCCACAAGATACCTGGCTGGTTTTATCGTTGTGATGCGTGACGAATGTCCCACAAGTAGTAAACTCGTTGAAGTTTTCCACATACTGCTTTGTTATCTTTCAAAAAAAGTTTTTATTTTATTTCATATTTTTTACTCAACAATACATAATAGAACATTTTTCATTGCTTGCACCAAATTATAAATTAAATAATTTAAAAAATATTAAAATAAAAGACTTTCGTAAATTTATTTATTCATTACTTATCATATTCATTTTTAATAACCGTTTGAATGTACTATTTCTGAATTTGAGTGTTCGGGAGCCTTCATTTATTAATTAATTTGTGTGAAGCCGAGCTTTTCAAAATTAATTTTTAAAATAAACTTTAAATAACATCATAGTATAATTAATTATTATACATTTTGTACAAGATTTGATATTAAAATTATCATAATCAGTTAAATGAAGTTTTAAAATTCGAGTCAAAATCTTGCATTACTTTTTGTTCTTTTTTTCACATGTGACATTAACTCTTAGATTGCGTATTTAACGATTTTGCTATCTTTATCATTTCTTGTCTCATTACTTTTATAAGAGCATAAATGGTGATATTAAATTTAATAATTATAAACTGTGGTTTTAATTTATATCCTTTTATTTACAAATCTTTATAGTAAATTTATATCAATATTTACACTTATAATTATATTTACAGTAAATTATTTTTGATAATAAAATCAATACAACTAATAAATTAGCCTTGTTTCTGGGCAAGTTCTTTAGCCTTTGCTTTTTCGATCTTATCAATACGAGCGGCAGATTTGCTACCCAATAAGCCGCCTCCCCAATGACGTCTTATTTCATCATATCTGTCATTGAAGTTTGTTTTAATTGCTTCAACAATTTTTGTGAAATTAGCTCTGTCCCCAGAATCAACCTGAGGTAAATAATAAATTATAATTAATGTATATTTTGAAACAAAAAAAAAATTATATTTAATAGGTCGTTCGTTTTGCCTGTACTTTCTACACGTTTCGTACTTTTCATACAATCGAAGTGACACAAAATATTACCAAAGTATAAAAAGTATAGAAAATACAGGTAAAACGAACAGATTTAATAATGTGGGATTTGCAAAAATGTTCATATTTCTTTTAGCAGGTGTTACTTTTGAGGATAAATCGAGTAGGAAAGTATGTTATTACTTTTCAGTTCTTCTATCATAAGGGTAGAAAGAGACAGACAGATAGTCAAAATGAAATAACACTGTTTGTTTGAGTTCAATTACTTGTCTCTGTCTAGTTAATGGTATCTTTAAAAAAATAAATATATATATATATATTATACAGATGAAAAATAGATAAAGAACTGTTTGAATCGATTTAACTTCAGAAGTAAGTCTTTTATAAGATTGATGGTAAAATTGCAACGATTAAAATTGATTAAGAAATAATTTTTAATTTCCAATTTAAAAAATCATTTCAAAATTTAATGAAATATTGCATTTAGTATATTATAAGACTTACTTGGGTTAAAGCTACGGCAGTGCAAGTTCTGCGTCTAACAAGACGACCCAATCGTGCTTTGCCTTTAATAATGCAGAAAGGAACTCCCATTTTACGGCATAGTGCAGGAAGGAAGAGTACAATCTATAATTGAGTAAGGAAACAAAAAATAATGTCAATACGCGTGCTATACAAGATGGTGCAAAATTAAATTTTAAATATGAAATTTTACTTAGGGTCGAGCTTCATCTTATGAAATAAAATCTATGATTTTATTCTCAGGTGAAGAAACTCTTACATCATGGTAAAATAAATAAATATAAACATTTTTTAATGCAGTACACTAACCTCGATTGGATCAACGTCATGGGCAATTACAACTAATTGCGCTTTTTTTTGTTCTACGAGAGTGGTGATTGTATTTGCTCCACTGTGTAAAACATTGGGCTTCTTACTTGGCATATCCTCATTTTTTGCCAATTTTGTTTCTGCCCTAGCTCTTAATCTCTGGTTTTTTTGAGTACTTGACTCGGGTCTGTACTTTTCTAGTACTTTAAACAGCTGCACCGCTAAAAAAAAGTAAATAATTCATTTATTCAGATTCAATTATAATTTTTACTTGAAAGAAAGTATTCAAAAAACTATTATATTATATGTAACTACACAGGGTGTAACGACGATTCCCTTTGATATTGTAAGGAGTCGTATAGACAGTGATTTTTAAACAATCCTTCATTCACCATATTTCGATTTGAAGCTTAATTTTCAAAATATTTAACAATAAAATTACTATCAGTGAGACAGAGAGTCTGTTAATTGAAGTGAGATAACATTACTTTTTTACTTCAACCAATTAACTGTCTGTGTCTAAATAATAGTATCTTTGTCATTGAATATCTTTAAAACTAAGTCTCAGATTAAAAAATGGTAAATAATAAATCATCATAGAGTCAGTGTTTTTACAATCTCTTAAGATTTGGAAGAAAATCATTGAAGAAGATTGGAGGATATCAAGGAAGATTGATATGTGGGTAATTTTTATTTTTATGCAAAGTAGCAACATAGCTGAAATATGTTGAGAATTGTTGCTGGTAATAAGAATATTAAAAGCAGGGAGAGTATTTTTGGTAAGGGTAGCAATTCCTCCACCACAGTTGTCTCTATCTTTCCTATTTGTTTTGTAGTTAGGAGTATGGAATCTTTCATTAATGTTAAGCCAGGTTTCAGTCAGACATATTACGTCTGGATTATATTTATTAGTTAGTTGAATTAGGGACTCTTTTTTGTGTCTAATACTTCTTGAGTTCCAAAGTATTATGTTTGAGGGGTAGTTCATTTCTAAGAGTAAGGACTGTCTTTTGACAAATGGATTAAGTTTTGTGGTTTATTATTTAAAATTATGTGTAAGTTGTTTTGTGATCTTTTATGGAATTGGCCTTGACTTCAACGTTTCCTTCTTTTTTTTTTTTTTTTAGATGTTTATATTTTTGACGTAATCTCTTACATCAATTTTCCTTTTGCTTTTCTGTTGATCAATCGTTTTTTTGGTAATCTTTTGAGGTTTGGATAATTTTGAGATTTTGGAAGAGTTGATAGTAGGGATTGTTGACTTTCTTTTGTTATAAGATATTATAGGTTCCTTTTCTTGGGTCGGTTGGGTTTGTGTTGATGTTTCAATTATGTTGGAGTTATGATCTGATTTTTCATCATGTTTGTTGGTAGGATGTTCCAAGTATTCTAAATTGGGTTCTGGACCATAGATGGATTCTGGGGGGGGGGGGGGGTAACGTTTTCTATCAAGTAGTTATCTGTGGAGTCGTCTGCAGGATTTCTTGGGTTGATCTCCATTTCAATGTTGTCTCTGATAATAGAGTCGCCGATAACGTGTTGACCGTTTGTGTGGGCAGGGTCGAGTTCATGGAGAGGGATTGGTTCCGTATTCTCATTTGGTTTTAGAGAATCTGCGTACATTTTTTTCTTAGTTTTGTGTCTTAAATTGAGTACATTTTTTTCATTGTATATTTTTATCCAGTCGATGAGGAAATTTCTTTCATTTCTGTTTTCCCTTTCAAAATGAGTTTCTAGCTCTTATTCGGTGGTTTATCTATTAATGTTAAGGAAGATCGTAGCTTCTTTAGAGCTGCAGTTCTTATATGCGATGACTATTTTTATCAACTTGAGGCTGAGGCTTGTGTGTGAGTCTGTGGTTTTGCAGTTGCCACAGTAAGTGTTATTATGGCATAGATCGGTGGGATGATCTCCAGTACAGTTGGCGCATCTATGATGGCCTCTGCACTGCCTGTTGGAATGTCCAAACCGCTGACATACATAACATTTTTTCACTTTGTCAATGTAGGGTTTTATAAGTAGTTTCACATTGTAGATAAATACGTGAGAGGGAAGGGAATTAGTAACAAAAGAAAGTTTTAGGGAATTTGTTGGTATGGAGACATTGTTGTCTTTGTCCCATCTTGACATCCTTTCAATATCATTTATCTTTGTGTTACTTGTATTGGAGTTAATATTGAATTTTATTTCTTCCATGCTAAGGTCATCGACCATAAATCTGACTATTCCTGTTTTGGTAATAGATTAATTAGGGATGCAGCAAATCCAGCCCTTATAGGAGAATTTGCTTTGTGATTCTACTAGTTTGTTTGCATGACGCAGATTATCGAAACTTATTTTTACAGTTTTGTTTCCTCCTCTTGATATAGAGAAGTTTTCTTGACAGATTCCTTTAATGCATTTACTTATCTTCATCAGATGTAAATTTGCTATATTGTCCTCAAAATTGCGTGAAGTTATGAGAGCAATGTAAGGGCCATGATGATGGTCCTGATATCTATTTTCTAGCTTAGATCCCCAATGTGTTTCAACCTTTTATTGTGGATTGACCCCTTGGTATCTTCCGTTCCTCCATCCTCATGATCCATATCTTTTGTGTTAATCATGCTTGTTATAAAGATAGAGTTACCTTGTGGAGAGGGTCAATCAGCTTTGGGATTAAGACAAAATGTATGTTTTGAAGACGATTGAAGGCGCAGGGATATATATGAAAATTTAGAAAATGCTTAATTAATACATATAACTTGTGACGTATTATTTTATTATTCTATTAAGCGGGACTCTTCATCATGTAGTACGACAAAATAGTTTGAATTTAATTTAATACAATTTTGCGTGCTCATGCCTTGCGCTTATTAACTTGTACTTGTCCTTCTTAAATTATTTATATAATAATTCTAATTAAATAATATTTGTGAAAATATTATTTCTTTATAGAGTGTATCTTTTTTGTAAGGTAGATTTATAAATTATCTTACTTCCATCCCTACACGTATTTGTAATAAATTTATATTACAATCTCTTATATAAAGAATTAAGAAGAAAACTAATTCTGTTTATTTAGAAATTAAATTAGTAAGTTATCCATTGAGGAAAACTTACTTTTCTGATTAAATAAATCTTTGGAATAAATCATAAATTAGAAAAAAATTATGTACAACGGATAGATGTTCGAGAAATTTCATTCCTTTTAAATTTAACTAATAGAGCATGCAAAATATTGGGTGTCTTGGGTATAAGCGCACTTTTTTGTAGACATTACTCCTGAGAGTAAGATTATTAACATTAATCAGAATCATTTGTGAAAAACGTTTATTAGCATTTTAATCTTTTTTTATAAGCTTTCCATAATTCCTTCTTATATTCTAAGGTAGCAGCTAACTTATCTTGAGCCTCTGTGATACCCCTACCAACGACAACCAAATCAGCTCCTGCATTGATAATAGTTTTTGGTGTATTATATTGCTGGTCTAAATTATCCGAGCCTTCTGTTAGTTTAACACCAGGTGTTAATTGAATTAATCCAGGCTCAGAAAAAAGATTCTCTTGGGAAACTAGTCCTATTACTAGATCTGAAGATTTTGCAATCTTTACTGCATTTTCTAGATATTCTCCTTTGGTTAACGCGCCTTTTGAAGACATCTGTGCTACCACAAATACTCCACGTAATTCAGTACTTTCACGCAAACTATTTTTTAAACCATCTAGAATGCCAGATCCACCAACAGGATGAACAGTTATAAGGTCGGCCCACTCGGCAATTTTATAAGTTCCTTTACCGTATTGTAATGTCACAGTATTTCCAATATCGCTAAATTTTCGATCTTCCATTAACAGAAAGTTATGTTTCTTTGCTGTTAGTTTGAGACTTTTTATAAAATAATCACTAAAATCTTCTATTATATCAACATGTGTTTTTAAGACTGCAATATGAGGTCCCAATAAATCAGCTAATTCTAATATAGCATCTGATTTTGTCAAGTCGGCAGCTAAACACAAGTTTGAAGATTTTGATTCCATTAGCTTAAAAATTTCAGCGGCAATTGGATTTTTGACTAATTTTGCTCGTTCCTGAAAGCTTTTCTCTAATCTTAAATCCTTTATTTCTGAAAAACAAAAAAAAAAAACAAATTATTTTAAAATAACATACAGGTTGTAACAATGATCCTCTACATAATTTTAAATGGTCGGGTGACGGGGGATTCTAAGACCATTTATCAATGTTAAACTTGATTTAAAAAGATATTCAACAATAAAAATACTATTACCTAGACAAAGATCGTCTGATAGTTAAAATGAGATAACGTCACTCTCTCTGTCTAACTAATGTCCTCTTTGTTATTGAAAATCTTCGAAACTCATCTTAGAATCGCCCCCTCTGGGACCCCTAAAATTTATAGAACGTTGCTACACCCTATATTTGAATACTTTTCATAACATTATCACAATAGTTTTCCAATATAATGTTAACACATGTTCTTAAAATTACTATTGATGTCCCATTAAATTAATTTATTCTATTACAGTATCTGATTTCATTTAATAAAGAGCTAAGCTTAAGAAGTTAGAAAATTCTTATTCACAGTCAATTCAAATGTTTTGGTTTAATATAAATGGACATCTGTTAATAATGTAAATGAAAATTTAATTTTCTACAATATTTTAAAAGATTTAAATAGAAAAACTAATTTTTACTTACCTGTAATATTACTGGAAATTGGTGATGACCTGATATAATTTATAACTTCTTCCAAAGTCTCTTTTGTAACATTACCAGATTCAAATAGATATTGCATCAATTTTGTCATAGTGTATAAACTCTTCATCCGAATCCCATTATTTTCAAGCTGTTTCCTTCCACCTTGTTCCCTATCGATTAACACAAGGGCTTCCGATATTTTTAATCCTTCAGCTCGTAAAATCTGAGCAGTCTCTAAAATACTGCTTCCACTTGTAACTACATCCTCGATAATTACGCAATGGTCACCTTTCCTAAATTTCCCTTCTACTATTTTATTTGTTCCGTATCCTTTAGCTTCTTTTCTTTTAATCAACATTGGTATATCAGTATTTACCGATATCAGTGCTGCAATTGGTAAAGCTGTATAAGGAACACCACAAATTTGAGAAATTTCAGACGAATTGCTGGATAGTTTCCATAAAATATCAGCAACACGTTTCTAAAATAAAATATTAAAAATATAATAAATTCGCTGCATGCATAATCTAAAGATATATATAATAGTAAAAATGCAAAGACAATAGAAAATAGTATACCATTAATTTTGGATGAGCAATGATTACTCTTAAATCAAAATATACAGGAGTTTTTAAGCCTACTTTTGTGATAAATTCACCAAATTTTAAAGCATCTATATTGAATAGATCAATAGCTAGGTCTTTCAATTCTTTTTCCATATTTTTATAGTTTACAAAAATAATTTAAAAATAAATTAAATAAATTAAAGACTTATTTTAGCATTAAGTAAAAGATTGGTTAGAACACGTGTCTCACTGCCTGCAGCTATTTTGTCAACTCTCTGGTCCTTTGTGCATTATTGAATAGCTTATAACTAGTCTTCTCTATAGTATTTGTTTGGTCCTTCTACTATATAAATGCTAGACTGCTGTCAACTTCTTCTTTTCCTTAAGCTTGGCCACGAACAAAAAAATGTTTCCGGGTCAGAAACTTCAAACCTATCAGTACTATACCAAAAGCAGACATCGATAATATATGCCATTTTCCAGCTATGAGATACTTGTTGTATACTCATGTGAGACTGAAGGACAGAAAATGTTTGCATCCTTGTCAGCCGGTTATCCCTACTGTATTCTGCGCATGCGTTTATTGAAAATTAAATCTCATGTAAAATGGGAAACATTAATGGAATCCGGAATATTACTAGGCACTAGTTTCAGAGCGTCCCCCCCACCATGCGCCTAGAGTGCGAGGGAATATACTTACCTCTCACTCAGCGCTCACTCTCCTCCGCCGGTTCTCCATCCTACACGGATGACGTAAGCACGAGAGAGAAAGATCATACGGGCTCCTGGCCGATATCCCAGTGTCCGTTTGTCCAATTCTTATGGTAGCTATCACCTATTTCCTTCTCTCTCGCTCAACCGTATTTTGAGTGGCGTCTTTGTTTAATCGCACGATGACGCCAATGCGCGAATTTTTAATGTTTACAGAGACGACGCTGTTGAATCTACTGACAGGAGGCACGGAGTTCATGCGGCAGAGTTCGAATCCCAGCTAAAAGTTATTATTTTTTTCATTAATTTTTTTGTCACATGTCCTTGGTCATTACCATGGTCTTGATTTATTAAATTATAACTTTATTTAAAGAATCAGTGACATAATTTTATTGTCCCTTAATTATAACACGTTTATAAAGAATAATCATGAGCTTAATAAAATTATTGATAATTAGAAAGAAAAGAGTTTATTATTGATTAATAATTCGATAATTTAAAGTATTTATTATTATTCATTATTCTCATGTTCTATTAATTTATTTATTAACTTATTTATTATTCATTAATTATTAAATCATTATATTATAAAGCTATTATAACTTTAAAAAAAAACTGAAACATAGTTCCAATAAACAATAATTTTATAATAATACTAATAAATATAACAATAAATAAAAATCAATTATAATGTTACATTTTGTAAAAAAATAATTTCATTATTCAAGATAACTTTAAGATGTTTGGGAATTTTTGCTGTTTTAACATTATGATATGAGTAAAAATTATTAATATTTAGTAAAAACAAACATTACTGAATACTCAACAAAATTTAACGAAATCAGAAATTTTTAATATTTGTAATGCAGAACGGTTGTTATTTGGAGCATTATAAAGAAATTGTTTTGTTCTATTTATTATGCAATTTAACTAATGTGAAATCTTGAAAAATAAAATTATTCTTTTACAAAATGTAATAGTATTATTTATTTTTATATTTATCATTATTATTATAAAATTATAGTTTATTGGGACTATGTTTTTTTTTTCTTCTAAGTGAACAATCTTGAAATAAAAGACGCAATTCTAACAACTTTTTCCTCTTGGTATTTTTTGATTCGAAGCTCCATTTTCAAGATATTTAATGATAAAGATGCCATTAATTAAACAAAGACACTCCGATAATTGAAGTGAGCTAGAGTATCGCTACTTCACTTTAATTATTAGCGTGTCTCTATTTAACCAGTAGGATCTTTACCATTGACTTTCTTGAAAATAAAGTTTCAAACTAAAAAATGCCAAGAGAAAAAGTGTCTTAGAATAGCGTCTTGAATCACCTCTTTTAAGGAAATGCGTTCATTTTGTAACACCCTGAAGCACATAGGGCATAACATAGATTCTAGGCCAATTTTTAAGAGGTTGTGGAGGGGATGATTTTAAGATTTTTTACTTAATTCATTTTGATCTGAAATTTAGTTTTAAAGATACTCGATGATAAAGATACTATTACTAGATAGACAGTCAATTGGTGAATTGAAATAACATCATTCTGTCTCACTTCGACTGCCTATTTACCTCTGTCTAACTAATAAGTATTTTTATCATTAAATATCTCTAAAACACTAAACATCAGATCAAAATGTGGTAAATAAAAAATCGCCTTAGAATCATTCCCTCTATAACCCCTTAAAATTTGGCCTAAAATTCATGTTACACTCTGTAAATTTATAATATTTTTTATGGTTCGTTAAGAAACATTGATATTTGTCAAAAACTATATTTAGATATTTATTGTATGAGTAATTTATTTAAATATATTTATTATATTATAATAATATATTAAATATATTAATTATATTTAATACTCACCTATTATTTTTGTTTTCATATATTATACAAATGAAAATAGAATTACTTAAAGTATTTTAAAATAAACCGATTTGTGTAGACAAATTTGGTCGTAATCATACACTCGCACAATATTTTCATTTCAGTTGTCTAAAAATTTTGTTTTTATTATTAATACTTATCTCCTAATCTTAATATGGTTATAAAAAAATATAAGATGTTAATATTTATTTAAATTAATGAATAAAAGAAGTACACAAAGGTGTTATGAGAAATATTAGAGCGAAATATTTTAATTCAAATTTGCGAAACCCCTATTATTATTTTAGCGTGAAAAGAACCAGTTCGGCTAAGGTCAACTTATTAATGTAAGTACTGAACAATGTACGAAGCTATGTAGAAGTAACGTTATCCACAAGATACCTGGCTGGTTTTATCGTTGTGATGCGTGACGAATGTCCCACAAGTAGTAAACTCGTTGAAGTTTTCCACATACTGCTTTGTTATCTTTCAAAAAAAGTTTTTATTTTATTTCATATTTTTTACTCAACAATACATAATAGAACATTTTTCATTGCTTGCACCAAATTATAAATTAAATAATTTAAAAAATATTAAAATAAAAGACTTTCGTAAATTTATTTATTCATTACTTATCATATTCATTTTTAATAACCGTTTGAATGTACTATTTCTGAATTTGAGTGTTCGGGAGCCTTCATTTATTAATTAATTTGTGTGAAGCCGAGCTTTTCAAAATTAATTTTTAAAATAAACTTTAAATAACATCATAGTATAATTAATTATTATACATTTTGTACAAGATTTGATATTAAAATTATCATAATCAGTTAAATGAAGTTTTAAAATTCGAGTCAAAATCTTGCATTACTTTTTGTTCTTTTTTTCACATGTGACATTAACTCTTAGATTGCGTATTTAACGATTTTGCTATCTTTATCATTTCTTGTCTCATTACTTTTATAAGAGCATAAATGGTGATATTAAATTTAATAATTATAAACTGTGGTTTTAATTTATATCCTTTTATTTACAAATCTTTATAGTAAATTTATATCAATATTTACACTTATAATTATATTTACAGTAAATTATTTTTGATAATAAAATCAATACAACTAATAAATTAGCCTTGTTTCTGGGCAAGTTCTTTAGCCTTTGCTTTTTCGATCTTATCAATACGAGCGGCAGATTTGCTACCCAATAAGCCGCCTCCCCAATGACGTCTTATTTCATCATATCTGTCATTGAAGTTTGTTTTAATTGCTTCAACAATTTTTGTGAAATTAGCTCTGTCCCCAGAATCAACCTGAGGTAAATAATAAATTATAATTAATGTATATTTTGAAACAAAAAAAAAATTATATTTAATAGGTCGTTCGTTTTGCCTGTACTTTCTACACGTTTCGTACTTTTCATACAATCGAAGTGACACAAAATATTACCAAAGTATAAAAAGTATAGAAAATACAGGTAAAACGAACAGATTTAATAATGTGGGATTTGCAAAAATGTTCATATTTCTTTTAGCAGGTGTTACTTTTGAGGATAAATCGAGTAGGAAAGTATGTTATTACTTTTCAGTTCTTCTATCATAAGGGTAGAAAGAGACAGACAGATAGTCAAAATGAAATAACACTGTTTGTTTGAGTTCAATTACTTGTCTCTGTCTAGTTAATGGTATCTTTAAAAAAATAAATATATATATATATATTATACAGATGAAAAATAGATAAAGAACTGTTTGAATCGATTTAACTTCAGAAGTAAGTCTTTTATAAGATTGATGGTAAAATTGCAACGATTAAAATTGATTAAGAAATAATTTTTAATTTCCAATTTAAAAAATCATTTCAAAATTTAATGAAATATTGCATTTAGTATATTATAAGACTTACTTGGGTTAAAGCTACGGCAGTGCAAGTTCTGCGTCTAACAAGACGACCCAATCGTGCTTTGCCTTTAATAATGCAGAAAGGAACTCCCATTTTACGGCATAGTGCAGGAAGGAAGAGTACAATCTATAATTGAGTAAGGAAACAAAAAATAATGTCAATACGCGTGCTATACAAGATGGTGCAAAATTAAATTTTAAATATGAAATTTTACTTAGGGTCGAGCTTCATCTTATGAAATAAAATCTATGATTTTATTCTCAGGTGAAGAAACTCTTACATCATGGTAAAATAAATAAATATAAACATTTTTTAATGCAGTACACTAACCTCGATTGGATCAACGTCATGGGCAATTACAACTAATTGCGCTTTTTTTTGTTCTACGAGAGTGGTGATTGTATTTGCTCCACTGTGTAAAACATTGGGCTTCTTACTTGGCATATCCTCATTTTTTGCCAATTTTGTTTCTGCCCTAGCTCTTAATCTCTGGTTTTTTTGAGTACTTGACTCGGGTCTGTACTTTTCTAGTACTTTAAACAGCTGCACCGCTAAAAAAAAGTAAATAATTCATTTATTCAGATTCAATTATAATTTTTACTTGAAAGAAAGTATTCAAAAAACTATTATATTATATGTAACTACACAGGGTGTAACGACGATTCCCTTTGATATTGTAAGGAGTCGTATAGACAGTGATTTTTAAACAATCCTTCATTCACCATATTTCGATTTGAAGCTTAATTTTCAAAATATTTAACAATAAAATTACTATCAGTGAGACAGAGAGTCTGTTAATTGAAGTGAGATAACATTACTTTTTTACTTCAACCAATTAACTGTCTGTGTCTAAATAATAGTATCTTTGTCATTGAATATCTTTAAAACTAAGTCTCAGATTAAAAAATGGTAAATAATAAATCATCATAGAGTCAGTGTTTTTACAATCTCTTAAGATTTGGAAGAAAATCATTGAAGAAGATTGGAGGATATCAAGGAAGATTGATATGTGGGTAATTTTTATTTTTATGCAAAGTAGCAACATAGCTGAAATATGTTGAGAATTGTTGCTGGTAATAAGAATATTAAAAGCAGGGAGAGTATTTTTGGTAAGGGTAGCAATTCCTCCACCACAGTTGTCTCTATCTTTCCTATTTGTTTTGTAGTTAGGAGTATGGAATCTTTCATTAATGTTAAGCCAGGTTTCAGTCAGACATATTACGTCTGGATTATATTTATTAGTTAGTTGAATTAGGGACTCTTTTTTGTGTCTAATACTTCTTGAGTTCCAAAGTATTATGTTTGAGGGGTAGTTCATTTCTAAGAGTAAGGACTGTCTTTTGACAAATGGATTAAGTTTTGTGGTTTATTATTTAAAATTATGTGTAAGTTGTTTTGTGATCTTTTATGGAATTGGCCTTGACTTCAACGTTTCCTTCTTTTTTTTTTTTTTTTAGATGTTTATATTTTTGACGTAATCTCTTACATCAATTTTCCTTTTGCTTTTCTGTTGATCAATCGTTTTTTTGGTAATCTTTTGAGGTTTGGATAATTTTGAGATTTTGGAAGAGTTGATAGTAGGGATTGTTGACTTTCTTTTGTTATAAGATATTATAGGTTCCTTTTCTTGGGTCGGTTGGGTTTGTGTTGATGTTTCAATTATGTTGGAGTTATGATCTGATTTTTCATCATGTTTGTTGGTAGGATGTTCCAAGTATTCTAAATTGGGTTCTGGACCATAGATGGATTCTGGGGGGGGGGGGGGGGTAACGTTTTCTATCAAGTAGTTATCTGTGGAGTCGTCTGCAGGATTTCTTGGGTTGATCTCCATTTCAATGTTGTCTCTGATAATAGAGTCGCCGATAACGTGTTGACCGTTTGTGTGGGCAGGGTCGAGTTCATGGAGAGGGATTGGTTCCGTATTCTCATTTGGTTTTAGAGAATCTGCGTACATTTTTTTCTTAGTTTTGTGTCTTAAATTGAGTACATTTTTTTCATTGTATATTTTTATCCAGTCGATGAGGAAATTTCTTTCATTTCTGTTTTCCCTTTCAAAATGAGTTTCTAGCTCTTATTCGGTGGTTTATCTATTAATGTTAAGGAAGATCGTAGCTTCTTTAGAGCTGCAGTTCTTATATGCGATGACTATTTTTATCAACTTGAGGCTGAGGCTTGTGTGTGAGTCTGTGGTTTTGCAGTTGCCACAGTAAGTGTTATTATGGCATAGATCGGTGGGATGATCTCCAGTACAGTTGGCGCATCTATGATGGCCTCTGCACTGCCTGTTGGAATGTCCAAACCGCTGACATACATAACATTTTTTCACTTTGTCAATGTAGGGTTTTATAAGTAGTTTCACATTGTAGATAAATACGTGAGAGGGAAGGGAATTAGTAACAAAAGAAAGTTTTAGGGAATTTGTTGGTATGGAGACATTGTTGTCTTTGTCCCATCTTGACATCCTTTCAATATCATTTATCTTTGTGTTACTTGTATTGGAGTTAATATTGAATTTTATTTCTTCCATGCTAAGGTCATCGACCATAAATCTGACTATTCCTGTTTTGGTAATAGATTAATTAGGGATGCAGCAAATCCAGCCCTTATAGGAGAATTTGCTTTGTGATTCTACTAGTTTGTTTGCATGACGCAGATTATCGAAACTTATTTTTACAGTTTTGTTTCCTCCTCTTGATATAGAGAAGTTTTCTTGACAGATTCCTTTAATGCATTTACTTATCTTCATCAGATGTAAATTTGCTATATTGTCCTCAAAATTGCGTGAAGTTATGAGAGCAATGTAAGGGCCATGATGATGGTCCTGATATCTATTTTCTAGCTTAGATCCCCAATGTGTTTCAACCTTTTATTGTGGATTGACCCCTTGGTATCTTCCGTTCCTCCATCCTCATGATCCATATCTTTTGTGTTAATCATGCTTGTTATAAAGATAGAGTTACCTTGTGGAGAGGGTCAATCAGCTTTGGGATTAAGACAAAATGTATGTTTTGAAGACGATTGAAGGCGCAGGGATATATATGAAAATTTAGAAAATGCTTAATTAATACATATAACTTGTGACGTATTATTTTATTATTCTATTAAGCGGGACTCTTCATCATGTAGTACGACAAAATAGTTTGAATTTAATTTAATACAATTTTGCGTGCTCATGCCTTGCGCTTATTAACTTGTACTTGTCCTTCTTAAATTATTTATATAATAATTCTAATTAAATAATATTTGTGAAAATATTATTTCTTTATAGAGTGTATCTTTTTTGTAAGGTAGATTTATAAATTATCTTACTTCCATCCCTACACGTATTTGTAATAAATTTATATTACAATCTCTTATATAAAGAATTAAGAAGAAAACTAATTCTGTTTATTTAGAAATTAAATTAGTAAGTTATCCATTGAGGAAAACTTACTTTTCTGATTAAATAAATCTTTGGAATAAATCATAAATTAGAAAAAAATTATGTACAACGGATAGATGTTCGAGAAATTTCATTCCTTTTAAATTTAACTAATAGAGCATGCAAAATATTGGGTGTCTTGGGTATAAGCGCACTTTTTTGTAGACATTACTCCTGAGAGTAAGATTATTAACATTAATCAGAATCATTTGTGAAAAACGTTTATTAGCATTTTAATCTTTTTTTATAAGCTTTCCATAATTCCTTCTTATATTCTAAGGTAGCAGCTAACTTATCTTGAGCCTCTGTGATACCCCTACCAACGACAACCAAATCAGCTCCTGCATTGATAATAGTTTTTGGTGTATTATATTGCTGGTCTAAATTATCCGAGCCTTCTGTTAGTTTAACACCAGGTGTTAATTGAATTAATCCAGGCTCAGAAAAAAGATTCTCTTGGGAAACTAGTCCTATTACTAGATCTGAAGATTTTGCAATCTTTACTGCATTTTCTAGATATTCTCCTTTGGTTAACGCGCCTTTTGAAGACATCTGTGCTACCACAAATACTCCACGTAATTCAGTACTTTCACGCAAACTATTTTTTAAACCATCTAGAATGCCAGATCCACCAACAGGATGAACAGTTATAAGGTCGGCCCACTCGGCAATTTTATAAGTTCCTTTACCGTATTGTAATGTCACAGTATTTCCAATATCGCTAAATTTTCGATCTTCCATTAACAGAAAGTTATGTTTCTTTGCTGTTAGTTTGAGACTTTTTATAAAATAATCACTAAAATCTTCTATTATATCAACATGTGTTTTTAAGACTGCAATATGAGGTCCCAATAAATCAGCTAATTCTAATATAGCATCTGATTTTGTCAAGTCGGCAGCTAAACACAAGTTTGAAGATTTTGATTCCATTAGCTTAAAAATTTCAGCGGCAATTGGATTTTTGACTAATTTTGCTCGTTCCTGAAAGCTTTTCTCTAATCTTAAATCCTTTATTTCTGAAAAACAAAAAAAAAAAACAAATTATTTTAAAATAACATACAGGTTGTAACAATGATCCTCTACATAATTTTAAATGGTCGGGTGACGGGGGATTCTAAGACCATTTATCAATGTTAAACTTGATTTAAAAAGATATTCAACAATAAAAATACTATTACCTAGACAAAGATCGTCTGATAGTTAAAATGAGATAACGTCACTCTCTCTGTCTAACTAATGTCCTCTTTGTTATTGAAAATCTTCGAAACTCATCTTAGAATCGCCCCCTCTGGGACCCCTAAAATTTATAGAACGTTGCTACACCCTATATTTGAATACTTTTCATAACATTATCACAATAGTTTTCCAATATAATGTTAACACATGTTCTTAAAATTACTATTGATGTCCCATTAAATTAATTTATTCTATTACAGTATCTGATTTCATTTAATAAAGAGCTAAGCTTAAGAAGTTAGAAAATTCTTATTCACAGTCAATTCAAATGTTTTGGTTTAATATAAATGGACATCTGTTAATAATGTAAATGAAAATTTAATTTTCTACAATATTTTAAAAGATTTAAATAGAAAAACTAATTTTTACTTACCTGTAATATTACTGGAAATTGGTGATGACCTGATATAATTTATAACTTCTTCCAAAGTCTCTTTTGTAACATTACCAGATTCAAATAGATATTGCATCAATTTTGTCATAGTGTATAAACTCTTCATCCGAATCCCATTATTTTCAAGCTGTTTCCTTCCACCTTGTTCCCTATCGATTAACACAAGGGCTTCCGATATTTTTAATCCTTCAGCTCGTAAAATCTGAGCAGTCTCTAAAATACTGCTTCCACTTGTAACTACATCCTCGATAATTACGCAATGGTCACCTTTCCTAAATTTCCCTTCTACTATTTTATTTGTTCCGTATCCTTTAGCTTCTTTTCTTTTAATCAACATTGGTATATCAGTATTTACCGATATCAGTGCTGCAATTGGTAAAGCTGTATAAGGAACACCACAAATTTGAGAAATTTCAGACGAATTGCTGGATAGTTTCCATAAAATATCAGCAACACGTTTCTAAAATAAAATATTAAAAATATAATAAATTCGCTGCATGCATAATCTAAAGATATATATAATAGTAAAAATGCAAAGACAATAGAAAATAGTATACCATTAATTTTGGATGAGCAATGATTACTCTTAAATCAAAATATACAGGAGTTTTTAAGCCTACTTTTGTGATAAATTCACCAAATTTTAAAGCATCTATATTGAATAGATCAATAGCTAGGTCTTTCAATTCTTTTTCCATATTTTTATAGTTTACAAAAATAATTTAAAAATAAATTAAATAAATTAAAGACTTATTTTAGCATTAAGTAAAAGATTGGTTAGAACACGTGTCTCACTGCCTGCAGCTATTTTGTCAACTCTCTGGTCCTTTGTGCATTATTGAATAGCTTATAACTAGTCTTCTCTATAGTATTTGTTTGGTCCTTCTACTATATAAATGCTAGACTGCTGTCAACTTCTTCTTTTCCTTAAGCTTGGCCACGAACAAAAAAATGTTTCCGGGTCAGAAACTTCAAACCTATCAGTACTATACCAAAAGCAGACATCGATAATATATGCCATTTTCCAGCTATGAGATACTTGTTGTATACTCATGTGAGACTGAAGGACAGAAAATGTTTGCATCCTTGTCAGCCGGTTATCCCTACTGTATTCTGCGCATGCGTTTATTGAAAATTAAATCTCATGTAAAATGGGAAACATTAATGGAATCCGGAATATTACTAGGCACTAGTTTCAGAGCGTCCCCCCCACCATGCGCCTAGAGTGCGAGGGAATATACTTACCTCTCACTCAGCGCTCACTCTCCTCCGCCGGTTCTCCATCCTACACGGATGACGTAAGCACGAGAGAGAAAGATCATACGGGCTCCTGGCCGATATCCCAGTGTCCGTTTGTCCAATTCTTATGGTAGCTATCACCTATTTCCTTCTCTCTCGCTCAACCGTATTTTGAGTGGCGTCTTTGTTTAATCGCACGATGACGCCAATGCGCGAATTTTTAATGTTTACAGAGACGACGCTGTTGAATCTACTGACAGGAGGCACGGAGTTCATGCGGCAGAGTTCGAATCCCAGCTAAAAGTTATTATTTTTTTCATTAATTTTTTTGTCACATGTCCTTGGTCATTACCATGGTCTTGATTTATTAAATTATAACTTTATTTAAAGAATCAGTGACATAATTTTATTGTCCCTTAATTATAACACGTTTATAAAGAATAATCATGAGCTTAATAAAATTATTGATAATTAGAAAGAAAAGAGTTTATTATTGATTAATAATTCGATAATTTAAAGTATTTATTATTATTCATTATTCTCATGTTCTATTAATTTATTTATTAACTTATTTATTATTCATTAATTATTAAATCATTATATTATAAAGCTATTATAACTTTAAAAAAAAACTGAAACATAGTTCCAATAAACAATAATTTTATAATAATACTAATAAATATAACAATAAATAAAAATCAATTATAATGTTACATTTTGTAAAAAAATAATTTCATTATTCAAGATAACTTTAAGATGTTTGGGAATTTTTGCTGTTTTAACATTATGATATGAGTAAAAATTATTAATATTTAGTAAAAACAAACATTACTGAATACTCAACAAAATTTAACGAAATCAGAAATTTTTAATATTTGTAATGCAGAACGGTTGTTATTTGGAGCATTATAAAGAAATTGTTTTGTTCTATTTATTATGCAATTTAACTAATGTGAAATCTTGAAAAATAAAATTATTCTTTTACAAAATGTAATAGTATTATTTATTTTTATATTTATCATTATTATTATAAAATTATAGTTTATTGGGACTATGTTTTTTTTTTCTTCTAAGTGAACAATCTTGAAATAAAAGACGCAATTCTAACAACTTTTTCCTCTTGGTATTTTTTGATTCGAAGCTCCATTTTCAAGATATTTAATGATAAAGATGCCATTAATTAAACAAAGACACTCCGATAATTGAAGTGAGCTAGAGTATCGCTACTTCACTTTAATTATTAGCGTGTCTCTATTTAACCAGTAGGATCTTTACCATTGACTTTCTTGAAAATAAAGTTTCAAACTAAAAAATGCCAAGAGAAAAAGTGTCTTAGAATAGCGTCTTGAATCACCTCTTTTAAGGAAATGCGTTCATTTTGTAACACCCTGAAGCACATAGGGCATAACATAGATTCTAGGCCAATTTTTAAGAGGTTGTGGAGGGGATGATTTTAAGATTTTTTACTTAATTCATTTTGATCTGAAATTTAGTTTTAAAGATACTCGATGATAAAGATACTATTACTAGATAGACAGTCAATTGGTGAATTGAAATAACATCATTCTGTCTCACTTCGACTGCCTATTTACCTCTGTCTAACTAATAAGTATTTTTATCATTAAATATCTCTAAAACACTAAACATCAGATCAAAATGTGGTAAATAAAAAATCGCCTTAGAATCATTCCCTCTATAACCCCTTAAAATTTGGCCTAAAATTCATGTTACACTCTGTAAATTTATAATATTTTTTATGGTTCGTTAAGAAACATTGATATTTGTCAAAAACTATATTTAGATATTTATTGTATGAGTAATTTATTTAAATATATTTATTATATTATAATAATATATTAAATATATTAATTATATTTAATACTCACCTATTATTTTTGTTTTCATATATTATACAAATGAAAATAGAATTACTTAAAGTATTTTAAAATAAACCGATTTGTGTAGACAAATTTGGTCGTAATCATACACTCGCACAATATTTTCATTTCAGTTGTCTAAAAATTTTGTTTTTATTATTAATACTTATCTCCTAATCTTAATATGGTTATAAAAAAATATAAGATGTTAATATTTATTTAAATTAATGAATAAAAGAAGTACACAAAGGTGTTATGAGAAATATTAGAGCGAAATATTTTAATTCAAATTTGCGAAACCCCTATTATTATTTTAGCGTGAAAAGAACCAGTTCGGCTAAGGTCAACTTATTAATGTAAGTACTGAACAATGTACGAAGCTATGTAGAAGTAACGTTATCCACAAGATACCTGGCTGGTTTTATCGTTGTGATGCGTGACGAATGTCCCACAAGTAGTAAACTCGTTGAAGTTTTCCACATACTGCTTTGTTATCTTTCAAAAAAAGTTTTTATTTTATTTCATATTTTTTACTCAACAATACATAATAGAACATTTTTCATTGCTTGCACCAAATTATAAATTAAATAATTTAAAAAATATTAAAATAAAAGACTTTCGTAAATTTATTTATTCATTACTTATCATATTCATTTTTAATAACCGTTTGAATGTACTATTTCTGAATTTGAGTGTTCGGGAGCCTTCATTTATTAATTAATTTGTGTGAAGCCGAGCTTTTCAAAATTAATTTTTAAAATAAACTTTAAATAACATCATAGTATAATTAATTATTATACATTTTGTACAAGATTTGATATTAAAATTATCATAATCAGTTAAATGAAGTTTTAAAATTCGAGTCAAAATCTTGCATTACTTTTTGTTCTTTTTTTCACATGTGACATTAACTCTTAGATTGCGTATTTAACGATTTTGCTATCTTTATCATTTCTTGTCTCATTACTTTTATAAGAGCATAAATGGTGATATTAAATTTAATAATTATAAACTGTGGTTTTAATTTATATCCTTTTATTTACAAATCTTTATAGTAAATTTATATCAATATTTACACTTATAATTATATTTACAGTAAATTATTTTTGATAATAAAATCAATACAACTAATAAATTAGCCTTGTTTCTGGGCAAGTTCTTTAGCCTTTGCTTTTTCGATCTTATCAATACGAGCGGCAGATTTGCTACCCAATAAGCCGCCTCCCCAATGACGTCTTATTTCATCATATCTGTCATTGAAGTTTGTTTTAATTGCTTCAACAATTTTTGTGAAATTAGCTCTGTCCCCAGAATCAACCTGAGGTAAATAATAAATTATAATTAATGTATATTTTGAAACAAAAAAAAAATTATATTTAATAGGTCGTTCGTTTTGCCTGTACTTTCTACACGTTTCGTACTTTTCATACAATCGAAGTGACACAAAATATTACCAAAGTATAAAAAGTATAGAAAATACAGGTAAAACGAACAGATTTAATAATGTGGGATTTGCAAAAATGTTCATATTTCTTTTAGCAGGTGTTACTTTTGAGGATAAATCGAGTAGGAAAGTATGTTATTACTTTTCAGTTCTTCTATCATAAGGGTAGAAAGAGACAGACAGATAGTCAAAATGAAATAACACTGTTTGTTTGAGTTCAATTACTTGTCTCTGTCTAGTTAATGGTATCTTTAAAAAAATAAATATATATATATATATTATACAGATGAAAAATAGATAAAGAACTGTTTGAATCGATTTAACTTCAGAAGTAAGTCTTTTATAAGATTGATGGTAAAATTGCAACGATTAAAATTGATTAAGAAATAATTTTTAATTTCCAATTTAAAAAATCATTTCAAAATTTAATGAAATATTGCATTTAGTATATTATAAGACTTACTTGGGTTAAAGCTACGGCAGTGCAAGTTCTGCGTCTAACAAGACGACCCAATCGTGCTTTGCCTTTAATAATGCAGAAAGGAACTCCCATTTTACGGCATAGTGCAGGAAGGAAGAGTACAATCTATAATTGAGTAAGGAAACAAAAAATAATGTCAATACGCGTGCTATACAAGATGGTGCAAAATTAAATTTTAAATATGAAATTTTACTTAGGGTCGAGCTTCATCTTATGAAATAAAATCTATGATTTTATTCTCAGGTGAAGAAACTCTTACATCATGGTAAAATAAATAAATATAAACATTTTTTAATGCAGTACACTAACCTCGATTGGATCAACGTCATGGGCAATTACAACTAATTGCGCTTTTTTTTTGTTCTACGAGAGTGGTGATTGTATTTGCTCCACTGTGTAAAACATTGGGCTTCTTACTTGGCATATCCTCATTTTTTGCCAATTTTGTTTCTGCCCTAGCTCTTAATCTCTGGTTTTTTTGAGTACTTGACTCGGGTCTGTACTTTTCTAGTACTTTAAACAGCTGCACCGCTAAAAAAAAGTAAATAATTCATTTATTCAGATTCAATTATAATTTTTACTTGAAAGAAAGTATTCAAAAAACTATTATATTATATGTAACTACACAGGGTGTAACGACGATTCCCTTTGATATTGTAAGGAGTCGTATAGACAGTGATTTTTAAACAATCCTTCATTCACCATATTTCGATTTGAAGCTTAATTTTCAAAATATTTAACAATAAAATTACTATCAGTGAGACAGAGAGTCTGTTAATTGAAGTGAGATAACATTACTTTTTTACTTCAACCAATTAACTGTCTGTGTCTAAATAATAGTATCTTTGTCATTGAATATCTTTAAAACTAAGTCTCAGATTAAAAAATGGTAAATAATAAATCATCATAGAGTCAGTGTTTTTACAATCTCTTAAGATTTGGAAGAAAATCATTGAAGAAGATTGGAGGATATCAAGGAAGATTGATATGTGGGTAATTTTTATTTTTATGCAAAGTAGCAACATAGCTGAAATATGTTGAGAATTGTTGCTGGTAATAAGAATATTAAAAGCAGGGAGAGTATTTTTGGTAAGGGTAGCAATTCCTCCACCACAGTTGTCTCTATCTTTCCTATTTGTTTTGTAGTTAGGAGTATGGAATCTTTCATTAATGTTAAGCCAGGTTTCAGTCAGACATATTACGTCTGGATTATATTTATTAGTTAGTTGAATTAGGGACTCTTTTTTGTGTCTAATACTTCTTGAGTTCCAAAGTATTATGTTTGAGGGGTAGTTCATTTCTAAGAGTAAGGACTGTCTTTTGACAAATGGATTAAGTTTTGTGGTTTATTATTTAAAATTATGTGTAAGTTGTTTTGTGATCTTTTATGGAATTGGCCTTGACTTCAACGTTTCCTTCTTTTTTTTTTTTTTTTAGATGTTTATATTTTTGACGTAATCTCTTACATCAATTTTCCTTTTGCTTTTCTGTTGATCAATCGTTTTTTTGGTAATCTTTTGAGGTTTGGATAATTTTGAGATTTTGGAAGAGTTGATAGTAGGGATTGTTGACTTTCTTTTGTTATAAGATATTATAGGTTCCTTTTCTTGGGTCGGTTGGGTTTGTGTTGATGTTTCAATTATGTTGGAGTTATGATCTGATTTTTCATCATGTTTGTTGGTAGGATGTTCCAAGTATTCTAAATTGGGTTCTGGACCATAGATGGATTCTGGGGGGGGGGGGGGTAACGTTTTCTATCAAGTAGTTATCTGTGGAGTCGTCTGCAGGATTTCTTGGGTTGATCTCCATTTCAATGTTGTCTCTGATAATAGAGTCGCCGATAACGTGTTGACCGTTTGTGTGGGCAGGGTCGAGTTCATGGAGAGGGATTGGTTCCGTATTCTCATTTGGTTTTAGAGAATCTGCGTACATTTTTTTCTTAGTTTTGTGTCTTAAATTGAGTACATTTTTTTCATTGTATATTTTTATCCAGTCGATGAGGAAATTTCTTTCATTTCTGTTTTCCCTTTCAAAATGAGTTTCTAGCTCTTATTCGGTGGTTTATCTATTAATGTTAAGGAAGATCGTAGCTTCTTTAGAGCTGCAGTTCTTATATGCGATGACTATTTTTATCAACTTGAGGCTGAGGCTTGTGTGTGAGTCTGTGGTTTTGCAGTTGCCACAGTAAGTGTTATTATGGCATAGATCGGTGGGATGATCTCCAGTACAGTTGGCGCATCTATGATGGCCTCTGCACTGCCTGTTGGAATGTCCAAACCGCTGACATACATAACATTTTTTCACTTTGTCAATGTAGGGTTTTATAAGTAGTTTCACATTGTAGATAAATACGTGAGAGGGAAGGGAATTAGTAACAAAAGAAAGTTTTAGGGAATTTGTTGGTATGGAGACATTGTTGTCTTTGTCCCATCTTGACATCCTTTCAATATCATTTATCTTTGTGTTACTTGTATTGGAGTTAATATTGAATTTTATTTCTTCCATGCTAAGGTCATCGACCATAAATCTGACTAT
>JBBEEM010000106.1:0-27365 GCA_037305995.1 Sclerodermus sp. 'alternatusi'
AATTCGGATGCCGCAGAGCCGGCAGGGGAGAGGGTTTGTGAGCGGGCCCTCCCTCGGTCGTCATCCTGTTACCGCAACAATCCATCGCCGTTAGCCAACGATCGATGTTCCAGCGAGGAGAATATTTTCGATCCTACTTCTCCTAAGTCTAAAAAAAAAAAAAAAGTTAAAAACGTAAATAACAAGAATCTCCCTGACGCTACTGTGATGGTCCCATCGATGACCCCTAATGAAAAATCCTGTGAAAATAGCCAATCGGTCGTCAACATAGATCTAGTAGATATGGAGATGGAAGTTTCTTCTCACTCGGAATTTACAAACAAACCAGGATGTTCAGGTCTGCAAGAAAAAAAAAAAAAACTTCTAATTAATGACAAATGCAACCACGTAAATAAGGATGGTAAAGGCAAAATAACCACAGCCATTGATCCTGAACCTGATAAGTATAATAGTTCCATATCCAACCTGCTTAAACTCATTGAGATTAACTCAAAAAATAAAATGAACCTCATCCATATTCTAGGAAATTTTGTTTATGTTCTCACTAGCACCAATTCCCCAGATACTGTTAACTTTGTGAAAAACAATATGGATTTTCTAAAAATCTCCATTCAAAACGCGGAAAAAGAAGATAAAATACTGAGTAATATGATATGCTCCATTGAGAAGGAGCCTATTACCTCCCCTACCTACGAAAGGGGCTTTTTGAGGCCCTCACGTCCACTCAAAAGAACTAACGTTGATACACAATTTCCCCCCCTGCACATTAAAAGAGCCAGCCTTGACCGAGCGTCTTCTATTGACTCCTGTGACACTGTAGCCTCTTTTCGCCCCGTCTATGCTGACATAGCTAAGAACAGGGACTTAATTGGGAGCAGGGAATCATTGATCAGTGCCCAAGGCAGCGCATCCAGTAAAATAAATAATCCTAAAAATAATAACAATCATAATAATTACAATAACAAAAAACATAATAACAAAAACAAGAATAATAATAATAAAAATATATCCAAGCATAATAACAACAATTTTAATAACAATGTAATAAAAAAGAAGATCCTGAAGGAACATAAATACCTATCCACCAACAACCATAACTGTAATGCCATTAAAATATCATTTATTAATGGCGCGGATAAAAAAGACAGACATGAAACAATGAACAAGCTTAGAAATCTTGTGAACCCAGATAACCTAGGGGTAAAAGTTAGTCAAATCAAAGACACTCGAAATGATGACCTTATTATTGAAGTTTCAAGTAAAAATTCTGTAGGGTTCAACACCCTACACGATAAAATAAAGAGCTTGGTTAACCCTGATAAAGTAGCAGTTAAAGCCTTAATTCCTACCACTATCTTGGAAGTCTCTGGAATTGCAGCATGGACCCCAGATGAGGAAATCGAAAATTTGGTTACTGCCAACGTGGCAATTCACGACCCCACGTATTTCAAAGTTCTGTATTCCAAGAAACTAAGAAGTGGCACAAAAGCAATAAGATTCGCAGTAGATAAGGGATCGGCCAAAGCGCTATTAGCACCTAGAAAAATGCGTCTGGGTTGGTGCGACTGTAAAATAACAGAGCCTATTACTATAACAAAATGTAGCCGCTGCTATATGTTTGGTCACCTGGCTAAGGATTGCAAATCCAGATTCAATTTTAGTGGGAAATGCCTTGTTTGTGGCAAAGACAAACATGTCGACACGTCTGAAAGATGCCAAGATAGACCAGATTGCTTAGTTTGTAAAAATATACTCCAGCAAAATCCTAACCATGTTCTGGGTTCAAAAAACTGCCCAATGCGATTAGAAGTAAACCGCCTCCTCGACCAAAAACTGAAAAATTAAAATTCCTACAATTTAATGCAGCTAATTGTAAACAAGCCACACACTTAGCTCATAAATTCGCTGAGACGCAAAATATAGATATCATGGTCTGGTCAGAACACCAATTTGTCAGTAGCAACATGTATACATATCAAGACACTATGGGGATTTGTGCTGTCTCTATCCTAAATCGGAATATAACGCATGAACTAATTTTCAAAAAGAAATACTATTTCATTATAAAAATCTTTAACTTCTTCCTGATTGTTATATATTTTCCCCCTCAAATGGATATTAGCTTTGATACCGCTTTAGCCTACTTGGATCTCGACCTAATGGCGCTTCCTAATAAAAACTGGATTATAGCCGGTGATTTTAATGCCAGGTCATCTCTATGGGGCGACAGAATAAGGAATAGGAGAGGTTCCGACCTTGAAAATTTTATTGGATTCCATGATTTACAAATAATGAACACATATGGCACACCTACTTTCGTTAATACCAGGGGCTCCTCAATAATTGACATTACCTTATCCCCGGAATCATGCTGGCTCAAGATCGCTAACTGGAAATCATGGGATGTGGTCAATCTCTCTGACCATAGATATATCACCTATACCTGCGTCTACGCGGGCCCTGGTGTGATCCCGATGGTGACGAACTCCCTCGACAATATTACTCCTGGCTGCATGCGCGGAATCTGGAACAAAAAAAAGATTAATTTAGAAATTGGTGACCTTTTCTTCAAATGGAAAACACACGAAATAAATAATTGGGAAAATTTTAAATTTAATGACCTACAAAACATGCTAGAAGAGACACGATCGACCTGCATGCAGAAAAATAATCACCCAGGATACCATAAAACCAAATATCGTACCAAATTTTGGTGGACGGCTAATTTATCCGCTCTTCATAAAAAACTAAACAAAGAGGGTCGAGAAGTAAATAGAGTAAAACGCAAATTAATAAAAAAGTGTGTTAGCAAAAACCCTGACACAGACCTTGAACGGAGGTACGAGAACTTACGAACTAGCCTCACAAACAGCAAGAATAGATTTAAAAAAGCCATAAATCAGGCCAAAGATCTAGCATGGGAAAAGTTTATCAAAACACTAAATGATGATCCATGGGGCAGACCATACCTGACCCTAATGAAAAAAATTGGGAGCGGCCTTCCGAAACTCGACATCGATAAAACCAGAAAAGCCATTGAGGAATTATTCCCAGTAAAAACGATTCCGATTCCACCCATCCAGGACCCACCAGGGATTCCTGCTCCCGATAGTCCTGTGATACCGGTGATCTCAGATGCCGAACTGACGACAGCTTTCAATTCAATTAATACGAAGTCTGCTCCAGGGATGGATGAAATGCCGGGTGCGCTAATGGTCTCCCTGGCTAAGTCATCTCTCACGCCATTTAAGGTGGTCTTCAACCAAATCCTGAACTCACTAACAATTCCAAGTGAGTGGAAAACTCAATGCCTTATTCTTATCCCTAAAAAAGTTAAGGACTCCTATAGGCCTATTTGCCTAATATCCGTTATTGCCAAGTGCTTCGAAATTGTGATAAAAAACCGCCTTTTAAGTTTTATCTATCAAAATAAAACTCTGTCAGGAAACCAATTCGGTTTTTGCCGAGGACGATCGACAATAGACGCAATCAAGAAACTAATCAGTTACTGTGGAGTTAGTAACACAAACACAATTCGTAGCAGGGCCGCCAACATAAACGTGATTGTCCTTCTAGATATTAAAAATGCTTTTAACAGCATCGAGCATGCCGTTATAATTGAATCTCTAATCAAGTACAAGTTCCCACCGTACTTAATTAAAATCATAAAAAACTACCTAGAAGACAGAATTATTGTGGCTGAACACTCAGGGGGCCTTTTCAAGGCTCCTAGCAATCGAGGTGTACCCCAAGGCTCTATCTTGGGCCCGCTGCTGTGGAATATTGCTTTCAACGACATTCTCGAACTTCCAATTCCCACTGATTGTAGAGTGGTAGCTTTTGCTGACGATTTAGCTGTCGTTACTAGCTCAAAACACGCTAGCGAAGCGGAACGGAAGACAAATATTGCTCTACATATAATTAACAAAACGCTGAAAAGGAAAAACTTAGAGCTCTCGATCAAAAAATGCGAAGCCATGATCTCCTGCCGGAATAAATGCAAAAAATCTAACCCTATTAAAATTAAAATTGTAAATAACGAAATAGCTATTAATGATAAAGTGACTTATTTAGGCCTATTAATCAATGATAAATTAGAATTTAAAAATCATATCTCACTAGTGTGTAACAAAGCATGCAACATTATAAATCTCCTTAAAAGCATCACTAAACAAAGGAGACTGTTAAAGTATAAAAATCTCAAACTATATGTTAATGTAATTATCTCTATTATATTCTACGCCTCCCCAATATGGGGTGAAGAAGCTCTAAAAAATAAAAAGCTAATAGAAACAATAAATAAAAAAATTAGGATGATTTTATGCCAGGTATCAGGAGCGTATCGCACTACGCCAAATGACTCACTCTATGTCTTGAATCGATGTATTCCACCCGACCTGCTGATTGCAGAAAGAAATGCCATTTATGAAAACTACAGACGCTTAATTCCTGAACACGTCTACTTTAACGTTGAGCTGCTTCAAGATTTCCACAAGATGAAGAAAAATATAATTTGCGAAGCTAGAAAAGACACAATTACCAAATGGCAGGAAAGATGGGATGTGCCCGGAAAAAACAAAATTACTAAAATCTTCATTTCTAGGATAGACGATTGGCTGGACACAAATCATTTATATATCAACAAATATACCATGGCAGTAATGTCTAGCCATGGCCCGTTTCCATACTTCCTACATAAAATAGGGAAACGGCAATCGAACACTTGCAACTGCTCGCAGGCTGAACTCCATGTGTATGATGACTGTGAAGAGGAATCGCAAGAACCATCCCAGTATCAGCAAGTGGGTCATTCAGTGCACCTAGCTTTTGAATGTTCAGAATTCGAAGATACTAGAAGAAATTACCTAAAAAAATTCACAGGCCTTTTTGCACCAAACCATATATTAACAGCGGCCATGGGAGACTCAAAAAACTGGGGCCTCTTTGCCGCCATATGCCGGGCGACCTTTGATAAGGCGCTCAGTCTATATTCAAATACCCTGGAGAACTAAAAAGTTCTTTAGGGCAAATACAAAGGGATGCCAACCCTCCACCGAAGATATGTTACCCAACAAACCCGGTGAGGGCATAGCTATAATCCAGGGGAGGGGTTTAGCGAGTAAAAACCTCGCACTACCTCGTCAAACAACACCAAGACGGGGTGTTCCTCCAGGGATTTCCCCTCCCGACAACAAAAAAAAAAAAAAAAAAAAAAAAAAAAAAAAGAGAGTGTGAATGAAGCATTTTGGCACCACGAACATCGATATCGGAGCAACCGTTCTCGAGTTAGAGGGGTCCGAATCGAACTTTTTCATGAAGAAAAAAGGTGATTTTTTGAAAACTCTTGAATCGATTTCAACTGGTTTTGCAGCACTACTAGAGAGTGTGAATGAAGCATTTTGGCACCACGAACATCGATATCGGAGCATCCGTTCTCGAGTTAGAGGGGTTCGAATCCAACATTTTGTGCAGAATAAGATGTGGTTTACAAGAGCACATTCTCCGATTTGAAATCTCCTATGTGTCAAAATGCTTCATTCACACTCTCTAGTAGTGCTGCAAAACCAGTTGAAATCGATTCGATGAATTTCAAAAAATCACCTTTTTTCTTCATGAAAAAGTTCGATTCGGACCCCTCTAACTCGAGAACGGTTGCTCCGATATCGATGTTCGTGGTGCCAAAATGCTTCATTCACACTCTCTAGTAGTGCTGCAAAACCAGTTGAAATCGATTCGAGAGTTTTCAAAAAATCACCTTTTTTCTTCATGAAAAAGTTCGATTCGGACCCCTCTAACTCGAGAACGGTTGCTCCGATATCGATGTTCGTGGTGCCAAAATGCTTCATTCACACTCTCTAGTAGTGCTGCAAAACCAGTTGAAATCGATTCGATAGTTTTCAAAAAATCACCTTTTTTCTTCATGAAAAAGTTCGATTCGGACCCCTCTAACTCGAGAACGGTTGCTCCGATATCGATGTTCGTGGTGCCAAAATGCTTCATTCACACTCTCTAGTAGTGCTGCAAAACCAGTTGAAATCGATTCGATAGTTTTCAAAAAATCACCTTTTTTCTTCATGAAAAAGTTCGATTCGGACCCCTCTAACTCGAGAACGGTTGCTCCGATATCGATGTTCGTGGTGCCAAAATGCTTCATTCACACTCTCTAGTAGTGCTGCAAAACCAGTTGAAATCGATTCGATAGTTTTCAAAAAATCACCTTTTTTCTTCATGAAAAAGTTCGATTCGGACCCCTCTAACTCGAGAACGGATGCTCCGATATCGATGTTTGTGGAGCCAAAATGCTTCATTTACACTCTCTAGTAGTGCTGCAAAACCAGTTCAAATCGATTCGATAGTTTTCAAAAAATCACCTTTTTTCATCACGAAAAAGTTCGATTCGGACCTCTCTAACTCGAGAACGGAAAGTCCGATATCGATGTTCTTGGTGCCAGAATGCTTAGTTTGCCTTCCTGAATACGGATACATTGTCAACTTAATCCTATGAGTTCAATCTCAGAAATTCACTTATTTTTATGAAAAGATAGACTAAAAGTTGTCAAGCATCTGGACTGGAAAATGCAAACTGAGCATTCTGGCACCAAGAACAACGATATCGGACTTTCCGTTCTCGAGTTAGAGAGGTCCGAATCGAACTTTTTCGTGATGAGAAAAGTTTATTTTTTGAAATCCCTCGAATCGATTTGAACTGGTTTTGCAGCACTACTAGAGAGTGTGAATGAAGCATTTTGGCACCACGAACATCGATATCGGAGCAACCGTTCTCGAGTTAGAGGGGTCCGAATCGAACTTTTTCATGAAGAAAAAAGGTGATTTTTTGAAAACTATCGAATCGTTTTCAACTGGTTTTGCAGCACTACTAGAGAGTGTGAATGAAGCATTTTGGCACCACGAACATCGATATCGGAGCAACCGTTCTCGAGTTAGAGGGGTCCGAATCGAACTTTTTCATGAAGAAAAAAGGTGATTTTTTGAAAACTCTCGAATCGATTTCAACTGGTTTTGCAGCACTACTAGAGAGTGTGAATGAAGCATTTTGGCACCACGAACATCGATATCGGAGCAACCGTTCTCGAGTTAGAGGGGTCCGAATCGAACTTTTTCATGAAGAAAAAAGGTGATTTTTTGAAAACTATCGAATCGATTTCAACTGGTTTTGCAGCACTACTAGAGAGTGTGAATGAAGCATTTTGGCACCACGAACATCGATATCGGAGCAACCGTTCTCGAGTTAGAGGGGTCCGAATCGAACTTTTTCATGAAGAAAAAAGGTGATTTTTTGAAAACTCTCGAATCGATTTCAACTGGTTTTGCAGCACTACTAGAGAGTGTGAATGAAGCATTTTGGCACCACGAACATCGATATCGGAGCAACCGTTCTCGAGTTAGAGGGGTCCGAATCGAACTTTTTCATGAAGAAAAAAGGTGATTTTTTGAAAACTATCGAATCGATTTCAACTGGTTTTGCAGCACTACTAGAGAGTGTGAATGAAGCATTTTGGCACCACGAACATCGATATCGGAGCAACCGTTCTCGAGTTAGAGGGGTCCGAATCGAACTTTTTCATGAAGAAAAAAGGTGATTTTTTGAAAACTATCGAATCGATTTCAACTGGTTTTGCAGCACTACTAGAGAGTGTGAATGAAGCATTTTGGCACCACGAACATCGATATCGGAGCAACCGTTCTCGAGTTAGAGGGGTCCGAATCGAACTTTTTCATGAAGAAAAAAGGTGATTTTTTGAAAACTATCGAATCGATTTCAACTGGTTTTGCAGCACTACTAGAGAGTGTGAATGAAGCATTTTGGCACCACGAACATCGATATCGGAGCAACCGTTCTCGAGTTAGAGGGGTCCGAATCGAACTTTTTCATGAAGAAAAAAGGTGATTTTTTGAAAACTCTCGAATCGATTTCAACTGGTTTTGCAGCACTACTAGAGAGTGTGAATGAAGCATTTTGGCACCACGAACATCGATATCGGAGCAACCGTTCTCGAGTTAGAGGGGTCCGAATCGAACTTTTTCATGAAGAAAAAAGGTGATTTTTTGAAAACTCTCGAATCGATTTCAACTGGTTTTGCATCACTACTAGAGAGTGTGAATGAAGCATTTTGGCACCACGAACATCGATATCGGAGCAACCGTTCTCGAGTTAGAGGGGTCCGAATCGAACTTTTTCATGAAGAAAAAAGGTGATTTTTTGAAAACTCTCGAATCGATTTCAACTGGTTTTGCAGCACTACTAGAGAGTGTGAATGAAGCATTTTGGCACCACGAACATCGATATCGGAGCATCCGTTCTCGAGTTAGAGGGGTTCGAATCCAACATTTTGTGCAGAATAAGATGTGGTTTACAAGAGCACATTCTCCGATTTGAAATCTCCTATGTGTCAAAATGCTTCATTCACACTCTCTAGTAGTGGTGCAAATCCAGTTGAAATCGATTCGATGAATTTCAAAAAATCACCTTTTTTCATCACGAAAAAGTTCGATTCGGACCCCTCTAACTCGAGAACGGTTGCTCCGATATCGATGTTCGTGGTGCCAAAATGCTTCATTCACACTCTCTAGTAGTGCTGCAAAACCAGTTGAAATCGATTCGAGAGTTTTCAAAAAATCACCTTTTTTCTTCATGAAAAAGTTCGATTCGGACCCCTCTAACTCGAGAACTGTTGCTCCGATATCGATGTTCGTGGTGCCAAAATGCTTCATTCACACTCTCTAGTAGTGCTGCAAAACCAGTTGAAAACGATTCGATAGTTTTCAAAAAATCACCTTTTTTCTTCATGAAAAAGTTCGATTCGGACCCCTCTAACTCGAGAACGGTTGCTCCGATATCGATGTTCGTGGTGCCAAAATGCTTCATTCACACTCTCTAGTAGTGCTGCAAAACCAGTTGAAATCGATTCGAGAGTTTTCAAAAAATCACCTTTTTTCTTCATGAAAAAGTTCGATTCGGACCCCTCTAACTCGAGAACGGTTGCTCCGATATCGATGTTCGTGGTGCCAAAATGCTTCATTCACACTCTCTAGTAGTGCTGCAAAACCAGTTGAAATCGATTCGATAGTTTTCAAAAAATCACCTTTTTTCTTCATGAAAAAGTTCGATTCGGACCCCTCTAACTCGAGAACGGTTGCTCCGATATCGATGTTCGTGGTGCCAAAATGCTTCATTCACACTCTCTAGTAGTGCTGCAAAACCAGTTGAAATCGATTCGATAGTTTTCAAAAAATCACCTTTTTTCTTCATGAAAAAGTTCGATTCGGACCCCTCTAACTCGAGAACGGTTGCTCCGATATCGATGTTCGTGGTGCCAAAATGCTTCATTCACACTCTCTAGTAGTGCTGCAAAACCAGTTGAAATCGATTCGATAGTTTTCAAAAAATCACCTTTTTTCTTCATGAAAAAGTTCGATTCGGACCCCTCTAACTCGAGAACGGTTGCTCCGATATCGATGTTCGTGGTGCCAAAATGCTTCATTCACACTCTCTAGTAGTGCTGCAAAACCAGTTGAAATCGATTCGATAGTTTTCAAAAAATCACCTTTTTTCTTCATGAAAAAGTTCGATTCGGACCCCTCTAACTCGAGAACGGTTGCTCCGATATCGATGTTCGTGGTGCCAAAATGCTTCATTCACACTCTCTAGTAGTGCTGCAAAACCAGTTGAAATCGATTCGATAGTTTTCAAAAAATCACCTTTTTTCTTCATGAAAAAGTTCGATTCGGACCCCTCTAACTCGAGAACGGTTGCTCCGATATCGATGTTCGTGGTGCCAAAATGCTTCATTCACACTCTCTAGTAGTGCTGCAAAACCAGTTGAAATCGATTCGATAGTTTTCAAAAAATCACCTTTTTTCTTCATGAAAAAGTTCGATTCGGACCCCTCTAACTCGAGAACGGTTGCTCCGATATCGATGTTCGTGGTGCCAAAATGCTTCATTCACACTCTCTAGTAGTGCTGCAAAACCAGTTGAAATCGATTCGAGAGTTTTCAAAAAATCACCTTTTTTCTTCATGAAAAAGTTCGATTCGGACCCCTCTAACTCGAGAACGGTTGCTCCGATATCGATGTTCGTGGTGCCAAAATGCTTCATTCACACTCTCTAGTAGTGCTGCAAAACCAGTTGAAATCGATTCGAGAGTTTTCAAAAAATCACCTTTTTTCTTCATGAAAAAGTTCGATTCGGACCCCTCTAACTCGAGAACGGTTGCTCCGATATCGATGTTCGTGGTGCCAAAATGCTTCATTCACACTCTCTAGTAGTGCTGCAAAACCAGTTGAAATCGATTCGAGAGTTTTCAAAAAATCACCTTTTTTCTTCATGAAAAAGTTCGATTCGGACCCCTCTAACTCGAGAACGGTTGCTCCGATATCGATGTTCGTGGTGCCAAAATGCTTCATTCACACTCTCTAGTAGTGCTGCAAAACCAGTTGAAAACGATTCGATAGTTTTCAAAAAATCACCTTTTTTCTTCATGAAAAAGTTCGATTCGGACCCCTCTAACTCGAGAACGGTTGCTCCGATATCGATGTTCGTGGTGCCAAAATGCTTCATTCACACTCTCTAGTAGTGCTGCAAAACCAGTTCAAATCGATTCGAGGGATTTCAAAAAATAAACTTTTCTCATCACGAAAAAGTTCGATTCGGACCTCTCTAACTCGAGAACGGAAAGTCCGATATCGTTGTTCTTGGTGCCAGAATGCTCAGTTTGCATTTTCCAGTCCAGATGCTTGACAACTTTTAGTCTATCTTTTCATAAAAATAAGTGAATTTCTGAGATTGAACTCATAGGATTAAGTTGACAATGTATCCGTATTCAGGAAGGCAAACTAAGCATTCTGGCACCAAGAACATCGATATCGGACTTTCCGTTCTCGAGTTAGAGAGGTCCGAATCGAACTTTTTCGTGATGAAAAAAGGTGATTTTTTGAAAACTATCGAATCGATTTGAACTGGTTTTGCAGCACTACTAGAGAGTGTAAATGAAGCATTTTGGCTCCACAAACATCGATATCGGAGCATCCGTTCTCGAGTTAGAGGGGTCCGAATCGAACTTTTTCATGAAGAAAAAAGGTGATTTTTTGAAAACTATCGAATCGATTTCAACTGATTTTGCAGCAATACTAGAGAGTGTGAATGAAGCATTTTGGCACCACGAACATCGATATCGGAGCAACCGTTCTCGAGTTAGAGGGGTCCGAATCGAACTTTTTCATGAAGAAAAAAGGTGATTTTTTGAAAACTATCGAATCGATTTCAACTGGTTTTGCAGCACTACTAGAGAGTGTGAATGAAGCATTTTGGCACCACGAACATCGATATCGGAGCAACCGTTCTCGAGTTAGAGGGGTCCGAATCGAACTTTTTCATGAAGAAAAAAGGTGATTTTTTGAAAACTATCGAATCGATTTCAACTGGTTTTGCAGCACTACTAGAGAGTGTGAATGAAGCATTTTGGCACCACGAACATCGATATCGGAGCAACCGTTCTCGAGTTAGAGGGGTCCGAATCGAACTTTTTCATGAAGAAAAAAGGTGATTTTTTGAAAACTCTCGAATCGATTTCAACTGGTTTTGCAGCACTACTAGAGAGTGTGAATGAAGCATTTTGGCACCACGAACATCGATATCGGAGCAACCGTTCTCGAGTTAGAGGGGTCCGAATCGAACTTTTTCATGAAGAAAAAAGGTGATTTTTTGAAAACTCTCGAATCGATTTCAACTGGTTTTGCATCACTACTAGAGAGTGTGAATGAAGCATTTTGGCACCACGAACATCGATATCGGAGCAACCGTTCTCGAGTTAGAGGGGTCCGAATCGAACTTTTTCATGAAGAAAAAAGGTGATTTTTTGAAAACTCTTGAATCGATTTCAACTGGTTTTGCAGCACTACTAGAGAGTGTGAATGAAGCATTTTGGCACCACGAACATCGATATCGGAGCATCCGTTCTCGAGTTAGAGGGGTTCGAATCCAACATTTTGTGCAGAATAAGATGTGGTTTACAAGAGCACATTCTCCGATTTGAAATCTCCTATGTGTCAAAATGCTTCATTCACACTCTCTAGTAGTGGTGCAAATCCAGTTGAAATCGATTCGATGAATTTCAAAAAATCACCTTTTTTCATCACGAAAAAGTTCGATTCGGACCCCTCTAACTCGAGAACGGTTGCTCCGATATCGATGTTCGTGGTGCCAAAATGCTTCATTCACACTCTCTAGTAGTGCTGCAAAACCAGTTGAAATCGATTCGAGAGTTTTCAAAAAATCACCTTTTTTCTTCATGAAAAAGTTCGATTCGGACCCCTCTAACTCGAGAACTGTTGCTCCGATATCGATGTTCGTGGTGCCAAAATGCTTCATTCACACTCTCTAGTAGTGCTGCAAAACCAGTTGAAAACGATTCGATAGTTTTCAAAAAATCACCTTTTTTCTTCATGAAAAAGTTCGATTCGGACCCCTCTAACTCGAGAACGGTTGCTCCGATATCGATGTTCGTGGTGCCAAAATGCTTCATTCACACTCTCTAGTAGTGCTGCAAAACCAGTTGAAATCGATTCGAGAGTTTTCAAAAAATCACCTTTTTTCTTCATGAAAAAGTTCGATTCGGACCCCTCTAACTCGAGAACGGTTGCTCCGATATCGATGTTCGTGGTGCCAAAATGCTTCATTCACACTCTCTAGTAGTGCTGCAAAACCAGTTGAAATCGATTCGATAGTTTTCAAAAAATCACCTTTTTTCTTCATGAAAAAGTTCGATTCGGACCCCTCTAACTCGAGAACGGTTGCTCCGATATCGATGTTCGTGGTGCCAAAATGCTTCATTCACACTCTCTAGTAGTGCTGCAAAACCAGTTGAAATCGATTCGATAGTTTTCAAAAAATCACCTTTTTTCTTCATGAAAAAGTTCGATTCGGACCCCTCTAACTCGAGAACGGTTGCTCCGATATCGATGTTCGTGGTGCCAAAATGCTTCATTCACACTCTCTAGTAGTGCTGCAAAACCAGTTGAAATCGATTCGATAGTTTTCAAAAAATCACCTTTTTTCTTCATGAAAAAGTTCGATTCGGACCCCTCTAACTCGAGAACGGTTGCTCCGATATCGATGTTCGTGGTGCCAAAATGCTTCATTCACACTCTCTAGTAGTGCTGCAAAACCAGTTGAAATCGATTCGATAGTTTTCAAAAAATCACCTTTTTTCTTCATGAAAAAGTTCGATTCGGACCCCTCTAACTCGAGAACGGTTGCTCCGATATCGATGTTCGTGGTGCCAAAATGCTTCATTCACACTCTCTAGTAGTGCTGCAAAACCAGTTGAAATCGATTCGATAGTTTTCAAAAAATCACCTTTTTTCTTCATGAAAAAGTTCGATTCGGACCCCTCTAACTCGAGAACGGTTGCTCCGATATCGATGTTCGTGGTGCCAAAATGCTTCATTCACACTCTCTAGTAGTGCTGCAAAACCAGTTGAAATCGATTCGATAGTTTTCAAAAAATCACCTTTTTTCTTCATGAAAAAGTTCGATTCGGACCCCTCTAACTCGAGAACGGTTGCTCCGATATCGATGTTCGTGGTGCCAAAATGCTTCATTCACACTCTCTAGTAGTGCTGCAAAACCAGTTCAAATCGATTCGAGGGATTTCAAAAAATAAACTTTTCTCATCACGAAAAAGTTCGATTCGGACCTCTCTAACTCGAGAACGGAAAGTCCGATATCGTTGTTCTTGGTGCCAGAATGCTCAGTTTGCATTTTCCAGTCCAGATGCTTGACAACTTTTAGTCTATCTTTTCATAAAAATAAGTGAATTTCTGAGATTGAACTCATAGGATTAAGTTGACAATGTATCCGTATTCAGGAAGGCAAACTAAGCATTCTGGCACCAAGAACATCGATATCGGACTTTCCGTTCTCGAGTTAGAGAGGTCCGAATCGAACTTTTTCGTGATGAAAAAAGGTGATTTTTTGAAAACTATCGAATCGATTTGAACTGGTTTTGCAGCACTACTAGAGAGTGTAAATGAAGCATTTTGGCACCACGAACATCGATATCGGAGCAACCGTTCTCGAGTTAGAGGGGTCCGAATCGAACTTTTTCATGAAGAAAAAAGGTGATTTTTTGAAAACTATCGAATCGATTTCAACTGGTTTTGCAGCACTACTAGAGAGTGTGAATGAAGCATTTTGGCACCACGAACATCGATATCGGAGCAACCGTTCTCGAGTTAGAGGGGTCCGAATCGAACTTTTTCATGAAGAAAAAAGGTGATTTTTTGAAAACTATCGAATCGATTTCAACTGGTTTTGCAGCACTACTAGAGAGTGTGAATGAAGCATTTTGGCACCACGAACATCGATATCGGAGCAACCGTTCTCGAGTTAGAGGGGTCCGAATCGAACTTTTTCATGAAGAAAAAAGGTGATTTTTTGAAAACTATCGAATCGATTTCAACTGGTTTTGCAGCACTACTAGAGAGTGTGAATGAAGCATTTTGGCACCACGAACATCGATATCGGAGCAACCGTTCTCGAGTTAGAGGGGTCCGAATCGAACTTTTTCATGAAGAAAAAAGGTGATTTTTTGAAAACTCTCGAATCGATTTCAACTGGTTTTGCAGCACTACTAGAGAGTGTGAATGAAGCATTTTGGCACCACGAACATCGATATCGGAGCAACCGTTCTCGAGTTAGAGGGGTCCGAATCGAACTTTTTCATGAAGAAAAAAGGTGATTTTTTGAAAACTATCGAATCGATTTCAACTGGTTTTGCAGCACTACTAGAGAGTGTGAATGAAGCATTTTGGCACCACGAACATCGATATCGGAGCAACCGTTCTCGAGTTAGAGGGGTCCGAATCGAACTTTTTCATGAAGAAAAAAGGTGATTTTTTGAAAACTCTCGAATCGATTTCAACTGGTTTTGCAGCACTACTAGAGAGTGTGAATGAAGCATTTTGGCACCACGAACATCGATATCGGAGCAACCGTTCTCGAGTTAGAGGGGTCCGAATCGAACTTTTTCATGAAGAAAAAAGGTGATTTTTTGAAAACTATCGAATCGATTTCAACTGGTTTTGCAGCACTACTAGAGAGTGTGAATGAAGCATTTTGGCACCACGAACATCGATATCGGAGCAACCGTTCTCGAGTTAGAGGGGTCCGAATCGAACTTTTTCATGAAGAAAAAAGGTGATTTTTTGAAAACTATCGAATCGATTTCAACTGGTTTTGCAGCACTACTAGAGAGTGTGAATGAAGCATTTTGGCACCACGAACATCGATATCGGAGCAACCGTTCTCGAGTTAGAGGGGTCCGAATCGAACTTTTTCATGAAGAAAAAAGGTGATTTTTTGAAAACTATCGAATCGATTTCAACTGGTTTTGCAGCACTACTAGAGAGTGTGAATGAAGCATTTTGGCACACACGAGACATCGATATCGGAGAATGTGCTCTTGTAAACCACATCTTATTCTGCACAAAATGTTGGATTCGAACCCCTCTAACTCGAGTTAGAGGATGGTCCGATATCGAACTTTTTCATGAAGAAAAAATGCTTCATTCACACTCTCTAGTAGTGCTGCAAAACCAGTTGAAATCGATTCAAGAGTTTTCAAAAAATCACCTTTTTTCTTGAGAGTGTGAATGAAGTTCATTTTGGCACCACGAACATCGATATCGGTTGCTCCGATATCGATGTTCGTGGTGCCAAAATGCTTCATTCACACTCTCTAGTGTAATGTCCCGATTTAAGGGAGTATGTTTTTTAAAAATTTATTTTAATCTGTTTAGACCGTTATGCATTCACCTAACTTAGCCGGGACCAGATTGCGGAGCTGGGGCGAGTGTGTGTATGAAATTTGGTACTTACTTGGAGATGATTCTGTCAAGATGGCTATTAATCTGCTTGGCTGCGCTGCGTATGTTGCCTTCGGAGTAGGTAGAGTAGTAGTAATTGATGAAATAATGAAGACCGAAAGCGGCGAAACTACTTAATAAAGGCTTTGTGCTATTGCCAGTAAACCGGCAGATTATGTTTAGTGCGTTGCCTTATTAGTAGTGAAGCACGAAGAGTGGAAGGTAGTAGTTGAATAAAATATTCAAGACCGTGATTGAAAAATACTAAGTTATATTTTAACACTTTGGTCTACAATGATTTCAGAGCAAGTACAAGTTGACTGTTCGGTAGTAGGCGGAAGACTGAGAGTGAGCTGCGGCGGAGCGCTAGTATTATAGTTCTGCCCAAGGGTCGGCGGTCTCGCTCATTGGTCGGTTGCGAGGAGAGAGGGTACTCGAGCTCGAGCTCGGAGTTTCCCAGGGTGGGGTCTGGAATGTGGCGTACGTGGGAAAGATGGAAAACAGGGTGGTCTGCAGATTTCCAATTTAGGGAAAAGTGCATTCCTGAGTTTTCCTTAAGTGCAGTTTTACGAGCGACCCTTCCGGCTGGATTTTACTACTCGACCCTTTTAGTGAGATTTATGACCTGACCCTCTAAGGGTGGAATTTAGGTCTGGCTCCCTTAAGTGGAAATCCTCGTAATGGTTTTTCCAGGAAGCGAACTTAGTTTAACGCTGCATTGATCGTCGCAATATTATAATGATATGTAAATTTAATAATTATTGTGAATATTGGACTTACAATGCTTTTATGGTATTCAAACAATAGGGCTCGGACAGCATATTATTAATACAGTGGTTTGGAGGTACGTTAATTATATGATTTGGTTGTTAACCTTAGTGAACAATTGTTAATAATTATGAGGATGGGAGTACCATCCTTATGGTATTCAAACAGAAGGTCTGAGTTCCAGTATTAATAATATGATGTTTACAAGTGGATTTATTTATAACAATATAGTTGCAAATTAATAATAATAGGAATACCGTGTTCATGGTATTCTAATGAAAGGTCTGGATTCTAGTATTAACAATATAGTGGTTACAGATAAGTTTGTTTATAACAATTTAGTTGATAATTAACAATAGTAGGAATACCATCTTCATGGTATTCTAATGAAAGGTCTAAGTACCAGTATTAATAATATGATGTTTACAAATAGGGTTGTTTATAACAATGTACTTGAAAGTTAACAATAATGGGAATACCATCTTCATGGTATTCTAATAAGAGGTCTACGCAACAGTAACCTGGTTGTGTCAATGAAACTAGAGTATGGTTTATGGTTTACTTAATAATTAGTAACAATAATAAAAATAAGAGGAATACCACCTTCATGGTATTCAAATGAAAGGTCTAGTCAATAGTAAGACGATTATAATGAGTAGGATTAATATAATTATAATAAATGGGGTTAATTGTTAAAGCGAAAAAATAAGGTGAGGGGTAGTCGGATATGACACCTCCCCCCTTAAAGAAAAGAAATTATTAACATGTTATAGAATAAAATGATAGAGGTAATAATTTCTTTTGAGTGTTTAACTATCGCCATTGAGCCTCCTGCCTAATTCGATGAAAGAGGGCGGGTGTGAGTATTCGGGGGCTCGTGGTTCTGGTGGTCGTATGATTGGTGTGTATCCTGCCTCCTCGTCTCCTGGGTTGGTTTTGTCGGGCTGCTTTTTGGTGTCCTCTTTGTTGGCAAGGTGTAATAAGAGGGTTGCGACTGAACTCCAAAGCGCTCCAAGGATGTGTAATCCACAGCCGTATACAGAATGTAGTGTATAGCCGTGAATGATTGTGTCTACCACGAGTTTTATGAGTCTGATTATTATGAATATGCCAAGTACTCCAGCACTTGCTGAGCCGAAACTAATGAATCCGAGCCAAACACGTTTGGTGGTATTTTCTGCTAATTTTTCAAGGGTTTTTTCGTCCATGACGTTATATAGTGAGACCCCTTCTCCTAGTACTTGTTTTCCTGACAGGCCCCGTACCAAGTTGTTTGTGATAGCTGGTTTTTCTGCCGGGAATAGTAGATGTTCACGAAGATTCTCGATGTCTCGCTGACTGTATACTCCGCTAGTAGCTAGGTGTCCAGGTGATATGTAGTTCCATTTTAGTTCAGTTTGTGGTTTTAGAACTTCTGGGTTTTTGACGTCTAAAGGGTTCGGCAACATTCTAATCCATCCGTGTTCAGTCAGGTATTCCACTGGGAAGATGGAGTTACATTCTCGTTCGGTTCCAATGTTAGTTAAGATTCTGGATTTTGGTGATAAGTATTTAGAGGTGTTTCTGAAAGTTACTGGTAACTCAACGTAGCAGTTAGTCGTCCTTCTCAAATGAACTTCGACTGGGATACACTTCACGACGTGTATTACTTCTCCTGCTGGGATAGCTGTGTATCCGGGTCCCTTCATGATCTCGTATGCGAACTCAGTAGGTTCGAGGGTGGCGAGTGATAACGCGTTGGTTAGTACTTTCCTTTCCAGGTTGCATTTTTGTTCAATGATGTCGTTGTACATTGATGTGATTTGTGTTCTGATGTGTCTTTCAACAAAGACGAATTTTGAATTTACGTAGGTAAAGATGTCCAAATTTTCTACTGGTATATTTTTCTTTTTAATGATTACGTTTCCTGGTCTGGTTTCCATGATAAATAATTTAGGGTGTTCTGTTCTGTAGATGTCGTATCCACAGATTTTTGAGCTTAGTGTTTTGGTGAGTGCAAAAGTGATGTCCTGAGTAATTAATGAGTAAACTTCTGGTGAGTTTGGAATGTCTCTTTCCTTGGTTTTCTGTGCAATCCCTTCGTAGAGTACGTCGTAGTTGTCGAAGTCGCACAGTGGTGTTCTAGGGATAGGATCCCAGAAAGTATATCCGTCCTCCAAGTCCAGACATGAAGTGTCGGCTATGTTGCAGGTGGTTCCAGATTTTAAGGTTAATTTTCCTGTTTCGTGTTTTACTGTAGCTATTCCTGATCGAAGAGTGATTTCTATGGTTCCTGTTACGATTACTTTGCTCCAGGATCCGTAGTGATCGGCGTAGTAAACTCCGTCACAGGCTCCGTCGCTTTGGACGTTCCCGGCGAAAGTTACACTAGTAGTAGTTGTGGAGTTTGGTTTTATGTTGTCTATGACGTTCCCGTTTCCTAGCACATAACTTCCGGTTGCGTGTAGGTCCTTACATTGGTTGTATGTGAGTTCCTTCAGGAAAGTCGCGAAGCCGTTGTGGACTGCGGAAACATGCGAATGCATCCCACAGTACTGTACTAGACGAGTGTAGCTGATTTTACATTGGAATATGTCTATGTGATTAAATTCGGAGGTTTGAAGCAATTGTATATAAGTATCCGTGGTATTGAGAGCTTTTGGTTTGGTGTCGCAATCGTCGACGCCGAGGAGTGAGATGGTGGTGGTGTTGATGTAAGGTCCTCCACAGTCGAATCCTATGAGTCCGTTTGTCGGTCCCGAGGTTAGAGATATCAGGAGGAGGATGAAAAACATCCTGAAAACAGGGGTTTTGTGGGTAATCCTATCTGCTGGGGTTTTTACATTTATTTTGTGGGGTGAGAGAGACACAATAGTTAAATAGCTAAACACTTTTCGCTTATTGGATATTCGATGGCTTTATTTTGTCGACGTGCACAATTCTGGTTCTATTTTTACCTACGAGTAATTTTACGTTATTATTATCTAAGACCTCGATTATTTCAAATGGGCCTTCGTATTGCTGATCGAATTTGGTAGTTTTACCTTCTTTTAATAAGAGTACATTGTCTCCTACATTAAGGGTGGAAGGTCTTACTTTCCTATCGTAGTATCGCTTACTCTTTTCTTTGGCTTGAACTAAATTCTCTCTTGCGGAGTCTTGTAAGTCTTTGATTTGATCGTAAAGTTCAACTACGTAGTCTTGGTAGGTTTTACATAAATCTTCCTCCATAGGCATGCTAGAAGAAGGTTGTCTGGCTAATTTGCCGTATACAAGTTCGTGAGGAGAGAACTTAGTTCCCTCGTGTATGCTAGTGTTATATGAGAACATGGCTAAATCTAAATGGTCGTCCCATTCGGTTTTCTTATTAACGTGCATTTTAAGATATTCGGTAAGTACATGGTGTGATCGTTCGAGTGAACCGTTCGATTGCGGGTGGTAGGCGGTGGTTTTGTATTGTTTGATATTAAACTTTTTCGCTATACATTTCATTAGGCTTGAAAGGAAGTTAGAGCCTTGGTCAGTGAGGATAGCCTTAGGCGCACCGTGGCGGCAAATGAATCGCTTAATGAATGCGTCTGCTATATCGAGACTCGTAGTTCCTTTGAGTGGCACTGCTTCGCAATATTTTGTAAGTAAGTCCTGCATGGTAAGAATATGTGTACTTCCATGCTTGGTTACAGGTAGAGGACCTACTACGTCTAAAGAAATTTTGTCGAACGCAGTTCGCGGAGTGTCAGTTATAACCATGGGGTTTCTCGGTTTTACTCTAACTAATTTGTTAATTTGACAAATTCTGCATCTAGAAATGTATTCCTGAATTTCCTTTTTCATACTTCCCCAGTAATAGTATTGTCTAATTCTGTTGTAAGTTTTACTAACTCCCTTATGACCTCCGATCGCTGAAGCGTGGTATTCTTTAATTAATTCGTTTCTTTCCTCCTCTCGCGGGGTTATTACTAAATTTTTGCACACTATTATTGCTAAATTTGTGTTTGTTAAAAGTTCTCTGAAGTTGTGTTGAATTTGTTTCCAAGGTATACCTTGAATCTCCTCCGTATAACTAACACTCAGTGATTTTAACTGTAATTCTGCTACTTTATTTTGCAACGATAAAATGGCTTTCCTCACGTCCCTTATGTCGGCTTCTTCCGAGTTGTCGGTGGTGATTGCCATTGCTATTAATTTCTTTTTATTTTTGTCTGTTACCTTTATGGTTCCTACTTCTAAATTCTTAAATTGGACTAAGTTATTTTTAATATGGTGTTTTATTGCGCCTGGGCAAAGGGGTTCTCCTTTTGATGTAATGAATATTAAATGATTATCGTTTCGGTTTATTAAACAGTCTCGACTGTTGAGTATTTTCAAAGAGGTTTTTGTTTCGTACGTTGGATTAGGATTGTCAAATATCTCGTCTTCGTCACTGTTATCGTTTTCGTTGTTTGGAGTAGTTGGTATATCGGATAGAGAGTCGGCATTCTCGAGTGTCGCGTTGCTGTTACTTGAGGGAGTCGAGGCGTCGTCGCGTATTTCGTTACAGGCGTTATCGAGTTCAGGTTCGTCGTCTTCGTCGGTGGTTTGTTTTTCTTCCTGTCGGATTTCTGTGTCACCTAAGGTGTTAGAGCACTGAGGGTCTCGTCTGTCAACTGGCGAGAAGATAGAATCATTCGAGCTGTCGCTCTCATGAATTCCGATGAATTTTGTTTTGGGTTTTAGGGGCTCTCGTATACCGTTCGAGTTTTTTCCCATGCCCTGGCCTTTCTTGAATCCCATACCTTTCATGATTTGTGATATTTTTCCGTTTGTGTCCCACGGAACTAAGGGTTCTAGGGTTTCTGTTTTTATTTCAGCTACGTTAGGTGGATTTCTAGAAAGTGCGTCTGCGTTGTCGTTAATTTTCCCTGGTTTGTATATAATGTCAAAGTCATAGTCGGAGATTTTGAGGTACCAATTCCAAAGTCTCGAACTCTTATCTTTTACAGATTTGAGCCACACTAGAGGCTTGTGATCGGTAATTATTGTGAATTTACGTCCGTATATGTATGGTCTAAAGAAAGTGATGCAATAGAGTATCGCAAGGCATTCTTTTTCGATCGTAGAGTAACGCTGTTCCGCGTTGTGCAGTAACCGAGAAGCGTAAGAAATAGGCAGATCTTTCCCTACCTTTCCTTGGCTAAGCACTCCTCCAATAGCGTGATTAGAGGCGTCTGTTGTAACAATGAATGGTTTCTCGAAGTCTGGGTATTGCAATATTGGCTGCGTGCACAAGGCGTCACGTAAAACGGCGAAGGCATTCGCTTGAGAGTTTTCCCAAACGAATGGTTTATTTTTCTTAAGTAAGTCTGTAAGGGGTTTAGCGGTTTTTGAAAAGTTTTCGATGAATCTACGGTAGTAACCGGCTAAGCCAAGAAATTGTTTTATATTTTTGGGATCGCGTGGTGTTGGGAAATTCCTTACCGCGGCTAATTTCTTCGGGTCGGGTTTAACTCCTTCCCTAGAAATTATGTGTCCTAAGTAAGAAACTTCTTTACGTAGGAATTCGCACTTGTCGGGTTGTAGTTTTAAGTTTGCGTCGTTCAGTCGTCTCATTAGCCTACAGAATTTAGTTTCGTGCTCTTCTAGGGTTTTCGCGTAGATGACTACGTCGTCTAGGTACACGAATAAGGCCGTGCCTTGTAATCCGGAGAGAACTGTATCCATGAGTCTCTGAAACGTTGCGGGAGCGTTTTTTAGACCGAATGGCATACGTTTGAATTGATAGTGGCCATGGGGGGTAGAGAATGCTGTTTTGTGGGCATCCTTGGGATGCATTTCTATTTGGTGGAAGCCCGAGGCTAAATCTAAGGTTGTGAAATATTGGGCGTTTCCCAGTTGATCTAATATTTCCGTGATGTTTGGTAGTGGGTAACCGTCGCCGACGGTTTTTTCGTTAAGTCCTCTATAGTCAATTACTAAACGCCACCGTTTATTACCTTTAGAGTCGTCCTTCTTTGGCACGATCCATAAAGGAGAATTATACGGTGATAGAGAGTGTTCTATTATTTCATTGTCGAGTAAGTTGTTTATTTGTCGTTGAATTTCCTCCTTATGTACGGGTGGAAATCTGTACTGTTTTACGTTAATGGGCTGATCGTCGGTAGTCTCTATGGCGTGTTTTAGTACACTAGTTGATCCTAGCTTGGTTTCGGGTAAATAGAAGTCTCGAGAGAATTTTTCCACTAGTTTCTGCACGTGTATTAGTTCCTCTGTATTCAGTTCGTCTAATCTGAGTAGATTTAATACCTTAGTGGCCCTGTCTGGTGATGGGTCACGCTTAGGCATATTAATGGAGATTGAGGCAATGAAATTAGAATGATTTTTCTGACAGCGTGTCTTATGGGAATCCGAGCGTTTGTCGGGACGGCGCTGGTTAGAATTGCGATGCGTCTTAGAGGAATCCGGTTCGTTGCCGGGACTACACCGATTTATATTACTCGATTGGCAACGCGTCAAAGGGAAATCCGCGTGGTCCGCGGGACTACGTTGTTTATTAGTAAAGTATGGAAATAGCTCGAGTGTGGGAACTTCTACCTTTACTTCTTTGCGGGTAGAGTTGAAAACGTACATATGGCACATGCCCTTGACGTTAGTGACGATGGCTTCGCCAGTGATTAAGCCGGGATGAGGTTCGTATACGGGAACGTAACCTTCTCGAATATAGGGGTTAGCGATTCGCACTAAGAATGGAGCGCACCATCTTGGAGGTACGATGTTGAATAATGGTTCGTAGAATGGTACAGTGATATCGCCTAGTTGGAGATATTTTTTGTCGTAGCACATGGTAGCTTTAGTCTGTGTGAAAAATTCGTGTCCTAGTATGCCGTGGTCGGTTATTGGGAAGTCATGTTTTACAAGATGGAAATGCACCGTTTTGCCCAGGATGTCTATATCTATAGTTCCTAAAGTTCTACTAGCGCCTGGCGTAATTCCTTTTAAGAGAATTACGTCGTGCGGGTTTATTTTATTCATGTATTCAGGTTTTATTGATTCTATTTTTAAAAGATTAACTTGGGCGCCGGTGTCGAGCATGAATTTAGTTAGATTATTGAGTTGGTAAGACATGGTTTGTACGGTCGCTTTCTGTTCTTTATTAACGAGATTTATATATGCTATTCGCTCGGGTTTTCCGGTGGATTCTGTGTTTGCGCGGGAATCTTGAGGTTCTCCAGCGGTCCTTCCTCCTGTCCCGTCTGTCCTAAAAAATTAATGTGGGCCTTAGGGGTGTGCCCATTGCTGTTTTCGGGTGCATTATTGTTTTTTGAAATATATTGTGAATTCCTGTATTGGAGTTTCCGACAATTACTTACGTCGTGTCCAGGGAATTTACAGTAATTACACGTACGGTCGCGATTTGGGTTATTGGAAGTTGGTGGTGGATTTTTCACCTGTGTAGGATTTTGTTGCGCGAACGGCGGCTTTTGTTGGTTACTGTGATTTGAGTGATACTGCCTGGGAGGCGGCGCGCGATTATAGTTTTGCGAATGTTGGGAGAAGCGAGGGTCTGTGTTTTCCCTATGTGTAGGGGAGTGAGGTTTATTGTCTTTGAAGAAGTTAATTCTGCCCAGTCTAACTTTCTCCTGTTGCATTTTCTCCGAAATTTCTAAGGCTTTAGTCATTGCGTTTGCGTAAGTGGAAAATGTGTACGGTTGCATTCGTACCATTACCTCGGGTAGTAAGCCATTAATAAAATATTGGACAGTTTCGACCTCAAATTTGGATAAATCTGAATTAGTCATTCCGCCGAACTCGCGTTTCGCGGCTTCTATGACTGATAAACGTAAAGCACCGACTCTAGAGGTGTATTCTAACATTGATTCTCGAGGTCCCATGAAGACGTTAGAAAGTTCTCCTTTGAACTGATCGTAATTCTTTTTAGGCGCGAAAGCTAACTTTAATCGGTCTACGAAATCGTCTACGGTAGTACAATCAAAGTTGCTCATTACAGTATTAGCAGAGCCTTTTAGTTTCCCATATAGCATGGTAGTAAATAGTTCCTCCTGTTCCGGACTACGGAGGTAGGATTTAGCACGAGTACAGTTTCGAACGAAGGTGAAAATCGAGTTGTCTTTATTCCCGTGGAAATCTGGGACTATGGCTAAAAGTTCCTTCGCGTTAAAGTTATCAGAGGTGACGCGAGGTGAATTATTATTTACAGGCTCGGTTCTAATTCGCGGTGGATTTGTAGAAGATTCCTTCATTTGCTGAAGTTCGACAGTGAGTTGACTAACTTGTTTTAACAATTGTTCAATAATTGCGTTTTGTTGTGTTGGTGGTTCCGCGGTTGCCGCGCTCAGAGATTTTACACGTTCGTATTCAACGCGTATTTTTTCGCGGTCAGCGTCCAGTTTCTGACGCTCTAATTCTATTTCATGTGAACGGCGTTCCAGTTCTTGCCGTTGTTGTAACATACGTTCGTTATGGTTGCGCATTTGCTCCTCTATTAAACGGTTTTCCTCGTCTTTGGACCGGGTGTTTGGCATTTTGTTTAATGTGGTAGTGAATTAATTGAATTTGATCGAATGTTAGCTCCGTCGAAATCCCACTTCTGACACCAGTTGTAATGTCCCGATTTAAGGGAGTATGTTTTTTAAAAATTTATTTTAATCTGTTTAGGCCGTTATGCATTCACCTAACTTAGCCGGGACCAGATTGCGGAGCTGGGGCGAGTGTGTGTATGAAATTTGGTACTTACTTGGAGATGATTCTGTCAAGATGGCTATTAATCTGCTTGGCTGCGCTGCGTATGTTGCCTTCGGAGTAGGTAGAGTAGTAGTAATTGATGAAATAATGAAGACCGAAAGCGGCGAAACTACTTAATAAAGGCTTTGTGCTATTGCCAGTAAACCGGCAGATTATGTTTAGTGCGTTGCCTTATTAGTAGTGAAGCACGAAGAGTGGAAGGTAGTAGTTGAATAAAATATTCAAGACCGTGATTGAAAAATACTAAGTTATATTTTAACACTTTGGTCTACAATGATTTCAGAGCAAGTACAAGTTGACTGTTCGGTAGTAAACGGAAGACTGAGAGTGAGCTGCGGCGGAGCGCTAGTATTATAGTTCTGCCCAAGGGTCGGCGGTCTCGCTCATTGGTCGGTTGCGAGGAGAGAGGGTACTCGAGCTCGAGCTCGGAGTTTCCCAGGGTGGGGTCTGGAATGTGGCGTACGTGGGAAAGATGGAAAACAGGGTGGTCTGCAGATTTCCAATTTAGGGAAAAGTGCATTCCTGAGTTTTCCTTAAGTGCAGTTTTACGAGCGACCCTTCCGGCTGAATTTTACTACTCGACCCTTTTAGTGAAATTTATGACCTGACCCTCTAAGGGTGGAATTTAGGTCTGGCTCCCTTAAGTGGAAATCCTCGTAATGGTTTTTCCAGGAAGCGAACTTAGTTTAACGCTGCATTGATCGTCGCAATATTATAATGATATGTAAATTTAATAATTATTGTGAATATTGGACTTACAATGCTTTTATGGTATTCAAACAATAGGGCTCGGACAGCATATTATTAATACAGTGGTTTGGAGGTACGTTAATTATATGATTTGGTTGTTAACCTTAGTGAACAATTGTTAATAATTATGAGGATGGGAGTACCATCCTTATGGTATTCAAACAGAAGGTCTGAGTTCCAGTATTAATAATATGATGTTTACAATTGGATTTATTTATAACAATATAGTTGCAAATTAATAATAATAGGAATACCGTGTTCATGGTATTCTAATGAAAGGTCTGGATTCTAGTATTAACAATATAGTGGTTACAGATAAGTTTGTTTATAACAATTTAGTTGATAATTAACAATAGTAGGAATACCATCTTCATGGTATTCTAATGAAAGGTCTAAATACCAGTATTAATAATATGATGTTTACAAATAGGGTTGTTTATAACAATGTAATTGAAAGTTAACAATAATGGGAATACCATCTTCATGGTATTCTAATAAGAGGTCTACGCAACAGTAACTTGGTTGTGTCAATGAAACTAGAGTATGGTTTATGGTTTACTTAATGATTAGTAACAATAATAAAAATAAGAGGAATACCACCTTCATGGTATTCAAATGAAAGGTCTAGTCAATAGTAAGACGATTATAATGAGTAGGATTAATATAATTATAATAAATGTGGTTAATTGTTAAAGCGAAAAAATAAGGTGAAGGGTAGTCGGATATGACAGTTCGAATCCAACATTTTGTGCAGAATAAGTTGTGGTTTACAAGAGCACATTCTTCGATTTTAAATCTCCTATGTGTCAAAATGCTTCATTCACACTCTCTAGTAGTGCTGCAAAACCAGTTGAAATCGATTCGATAGTTTTCAAAAAATCACCTTTTTTCTTCATGAAAAAGTTCGATTCGGACCCCACTAACTCGAGAACGGTTGCTCCGATATCGATGTTCGTGGTGCCAAAATGCTTCATTCACACTCTCTAGTAGTGCTGCAAAAGCAGTTGAAATCGATTCGATAGTTTTCAAAAAATCACCTTTTTTCTTCATGAAAAAGTACGATTCGGACCCCTCTAACTCGAGAACGGTTGCTCCGATATCGATGTTCGTGGTGCCAAAATGCTTCATTCACACTCTCTAGTAGTGCTGCAAAACCAGTTGAAATCGATTCGATAGTTTTCAAAAAATCACCTTTTTTCTTCATGAAAAAGTTCGATTCGGACCCCTCTAACTCGAGAACGG